>CAKALU010065363.1:0-22213 GCA_916700995.1 Hozukius guyotensis
GCAGATGGACCCACCCTTTAAGCAGTTTCTTCTGATTTAAGAATCTTTTTACAGGTTTTAAGACAAAATACAGGTTAGGATGTGTTAAAAGTTTCACTGCAGGAAGCGCAACAAGTTAGAGAGCGGCTTTAAATGAGTCACTGACTCAACTGATCCATGAGGAGTGCCTCTGGAACAACAAACACTAAACCACATTGACCCTCCAGGTCAAACTGCAAACCACAGATCAGTGATCAGTGGGCTTTAAAGAGGGAAAAGTGCTGCTTTAACTAATGCTGGATCCAGTTTCTACTTTTTATGCTACAGCGTCTGTGAGACAAATTGATGGAAAAACTGCTGATGCTTCAGTTCCCATAGATTCAAACAGCCCCAGAGACCAACAGATTACATTCTCATAAATCTGCATCACGAGGGAGAAAGCGGTTTGGCCCGGCGGACACGTCCACTCAGTGATCTCCTGAGGGCGGCCTGTCTCCGCAGATTCATGAGAGAGGACGACCAACAAGTACAATGTGTGCATTAAAGAGTCACAGAGGTCAGAGGTCGTGGGGGTTTCCCAAGGTTTATTAATGATGTGACAGTATTACATACAGTCAACGACAGTAAAGGAAGCTGTAACTCTGACAAAGACCAATATATAATGGCGATGCACACTTTCAGAACATACAGCTTAATGATTTTGGACATTTTTTCACCCTTAAATTAGTGTTTCGACAGGATATTTCGTCATTTCTGGCTGTTAACTGGAGTGTTTTTGTACACCTTCTCACCTGCTGAGAGGAAAGTCACATTATTCTGACCAACACTCCTCATCTCCTCAGCTCATAACCAACTGCACATCTGCACTACATCAACCCAACGCTGGCAGGCAGTAATCCTGAACACATGTTCTCACAAACATTTAGAGTCCCTGTTGCATGAATGGTGGTGTTATGTTGTGTCGACCTGCACAGCAGCTCCAGCTAAGCCTGGATCCTGTGGGACTTCATCTAGTTGGAGCTCGAGCCGGGCACGCCGGCCGGGTGGTCAACTTCCCACTGAGGACACCTGCTATTGGTTAATCTCAGTGACACAGCTGCTGCAGCTGTTGCACAAACCAGGTGGGTCAAATTATGAATGTAGAATTCATATTTTTTTAAATGATAAATGACAATCAGGGAACTTCCTCTTCTGCAGAAGCATGTGAAATGATCCTGTTTCACTTCACATCTGGTCCAACCACAGCTCTCCCACTGAACCAGTTAAGGCTCCCATGAACAAGAACAATGTCTGCAACCTACCAGCTACACACACTTTTCTAATTTCTCTATCAGAGCTGCAAATCTCAGTCTCAGCCTCTGAATTTATTTGTTTTTGCTGTGAAATGCAACGCACGCAAGATGTTAATGATGATTTTCTAATTAAGTTGTGGATAATTTCACCCATTTAGGCCTCTAAAATAATATTTTCATTAGCCCTGCAGTCACTGTTACAGCATATAATGATATTTAGACATTAGAGTACTTCATATCGGTGATCAGCTGTTTCTTTAACTTGGCTTGAAACTGGCATGACACCCAAACGTGTGAACTTTGCCCTCTGAAACAACCATCTCATGGCTTCATGCCCTGCTTCTGTCTCCCACCAGGACCCATTGTGTGGAGGGAACAACATGCAGCAATGTTTCACAGCCCCGCCGAAAGGCATAGATGACCTCATGTATTCTGTTACGGAGGATTACTGGAGTGCCATGTCAGTATTTTCCGACATGTAACCCCAGAGAAATCCAATGCCTGTTTCACCGTGCGAAGAAAGAAAAGATGTTGCCACAGACAGATGGAGGCAGAGGAAGGAAATGCGTGTCAGATGTCCATGGGAAAGTGGACCATGAGGGACGCACAGACTGAATCAGTCCCAGAAGCCTGCATTGACATAACATGCCAGTTATAAAAAGGCCGAGACTGATGGACTCCTCCAGACGTTTAGGAGTGTTAAGTGCCTCCTCAGGGGGAAGAAAACAGCTTCCCTGGAGGCCAAGAGGCACAAAAATCTCTTTTTATGGCCCCAAAAGACTGTATTGATCACAGGAAGTGATGACTCGGATTGTGGGGTTTGATGTTTACACCATTTTTGGTGGACAGATGCTGGGACTTTGAATCCAGAGTCCTGAATGTGGATTAGGTTTAGGCAACATTTGAATCTTCGGCACCACAAACTTGATGAAATACTTGCAAAAACATCATGCAGAGGAATATAATTCACCCAGACGGCAGCAAAACAAAGATGAAAAAAAGAGAAAAAGATGGAATTTCTTGTGCTGGATATGACCCTTTATGGGGTGCTTAGTATGAACAGCTGAAGCCTCACTGCATACTGTACTGCCAAATCTGCCAAATTAGCAGTTCCACATCTGTACAAGCAGGTATTCCTTTGAAAACACTTGGAAAATGCTGCAGCAGTGACTTTTAATGCTGATATATGATGCCTTTTATGCGATTACTAAATCTGAGAGCGGACTGGATAGACTTGAGTATTGAATTGCAACAGAGATGTCATATAAAAACATGCAAGTGGCATATAAATTGCTCATTAACAACAGCATAAACTGTATTGGATTGCTATTGGTATCATGTTGCAGTACTGGTATTTTTGGATGACTTCAAGGCCCATTGCAACCTAAAATGTCTGTATGTACAAGATCAAAACCTTCTCATTCCTCGTCTATAATTACAATAAAACATTTCTTTCTATTCTGTGCATGCAAAAGGTTAAAGAACATTACACCATGATCAAAGTATGCCTCAATCTGAGCGATTTACTTTACCTTATTTGGAAAAGTAAGCACTGCAATAAAAAGCTCATTTAATTGTCTAATGATACTCTAAGGTATTTATGCAGTTCAGACAGTCTGTTGGGAAGCAAAAAGTTTAGCCTCCAAGTGTGTCTCTTTCTGACACCAAACCTGTCAGTTCAGCCAGTTGTAGGTCTATCCTCTCGGGACCGAACCAACTGGACTTCACACATCAGTTAACACTTCAAACAGAGGCGACGCAGCTGTGACATCTACAGCTTCCCTCTGCTCCCCAGTCAGACCTTAATCCATGTTAGAATAAACGGAAATTAAAGATGACTGATGGGGGATCAGATGACATCAGCTTTCTGAATCCATCCAGCTTTTCTTAAGATTTGAAATAGTCTGGTTTCTTGGCTGCAGATTAAATGTTTTTAATGTGTGATGGATGTATTTGGGTTGCAACAGGTACGATCAAGCCAAGCATACCGTGTTCACGAGCTCACAAGTTCCATTTCAAGGCAGCGATAATCAGACATCTTGGGAAATATTATTTGCTTTTATGCCGAGTTACACTGTAAAAAAAACCCAATTTTTTTTTACAGTTTTTTTCAGGCGATTTTACATTTTTTGTCTTTATTTCAAAATGACAGAAAAAAAAAGTAAAAATTACATGTTTCATTTGTGATTTATATGTAAATGGTCTTAGATTTACAGTATTTTTTGTAATCACAATCGTAATTATCTGTATTTAAGCTTTTCTTGATAATTTTTAAAGATAATTATTCTGTTTTTTAGATGTTTATGACTCTATTTTAACAATTAATTTATGTTAGAAGAAAAGGATTTCATGGAATTCTAAAAATATTTCTTGTAAAAATGTAAATTTGGGCTTTTGTAATGTAAAATTACATGTTTCATTTGTGATTGATATGTAAATGATCTTAGATTTACTGTGTATGACTACTCTAACAATATATATATGTTAAAAGTAAAATATTTCTTGTAACATTACAGTAATAAAGGCTAATTATATAAAGATAATTACTGTTTTTTTTGTTTTTTTTTACAGTTTATTTATGTTAATTAATGGACAGTATTTTTAACAGACATTTTCTGGCGCCCCTGCTGCCGGAAAATTTCCGTTATTTTAAACCGGCTAGTTAGTTTAGCTTAGCATAAAGACTGGAAATAGGGGTAAACAGCTAGCCTGGTTCTGTCTGAAGGTCATGCTGTTGGTTGGCGTCTTAAAGACGAAGCCCAAACTTCTCCTCCGTATCCACAGAAGACATTATACTGTTTTACAAGCTGATTCCTCTTGACTGATAAACTGACTTTAATACGTTTAAATTGGTGAATTTCTCCTTTACGCTTTGCTTTTGTTTTCTCTCGTACTGTTTGTTGCCGTTGCCATGGCTGCAGGAGCCACAACCAGCTCACCACTTACTAGAAAACAGCAAATTTCAGGCAAACAGGAAGGAATCGGATTAATGATGTATAACCGTAAATTGGCCCAAAAGGCAGCTTTAAACGATTAAAGTATTTTTGAAGAACTGACTGAAAGAGCGGGTAATTCCCGCTCACATAAAAGTCCCTCTCACACTCTGCCTCCGCTCATCTTCTAATGGTTGGCTGAGCACTTAATTACCAGCCATCAAGTGTTACTGGTTTGAGAGGGTAGGCGACTTGCGGTGGCCTCTGACCTCTGGTAGAGACATTGAGCCGCCCAGTCTCATCCCAGTCACAAGGCTCTCTTGTTACGTACCGCGACACCGTTGCCCTTTCTCCCAAACCGAGCACACAATCGCCACACAGACCATTTTCCCACCCACAGCCGCTATCATAAATGCCATCCTCCCCACCACAGATGGCCCAATTGTTTCCCCTCTGAAGCTTCAACAGCCTCTAAATCCACACAGAATTCAACGCCAGCTGATCAGAAATTGTGAAATATGATGACAAGCAGATAACCCGTGACAGAAAGGCGTGACCGGCATGCAAGAGTAGGAGGTGACAGCAGCAATGGAGTGATTATTGTTCAACCGCTGCATGTAGAAACACCAACTCTCTTGTCCAACCAAGAGAGCATGAAGACAATAGTATGCAATATATAGAACTAATACATCTATCTTGGATTCCCTGATAAAATACAATCTCCTTAAAACCACGTCTGCTGAAAAATAATTAACTTAAACGCCACATGTCTCCCTCTTCCTTTTCCTTTCTGGTGGGTTAATGAATGAGGTAGCCAGTGCAGGTGTTTGGAAATTCACACCCCATAAAAACAGTCTAACGACTAGAACATTTAAGTCTCATATCCTGTCCTGCATAATGTCAAAAGTGTCCATTGTGTCCAACCACTTTCACTACATCTTGATGATAATAACTCAGGGGGAAACTAAATTCTCCACCACATATAGGACTGTAGATGTAGGAGTGTTTAACAGTATAGTTTATGTCTGAGTTTAAAGGTTATCCAAACAAGAATCCTACTTGTGGCTCATGGAAAATAACAAAACACACACATCAGCCACTTAAACCCAGAACATTTACATTAAATATTCCTGTGGGAAAACATGTGATAAAGATGGTTTTATGCAGCAAAGTTCATAGACTGCACAATTTATGACGCCACTGAGAGGCTGGACGTGGGCCTCTGGAGCATTTCCTGTCTTAAGGATTTATATAATATATATATTTTTCTATACTTTTCTTAATATAAATGGACTTGGGGACCTTTGACTCAACGTATAAAGTAATTTTAAGTGGATTTGGATGCACATAATCATGCAATAAATGGAATATTTTGTTATGCATTTTAGTTTAGCGTTCATATACAGCAGAAAAGGCTACAAAGAACCTGTAACCTTGCTGTCCATTGCTGACACACACAATAAAAAGGTGGTTTTGCAGATGCAGTTCTGCACTGTGCAGACAGACAATCACATGGAGGTGGCATGCATCCTGGCTGGGACAGTGACGTGAACTCAGGTGTTCATGCGTTTGTGCTAAACGGCATCCTCTGGACATGTGCAACAGTAGACTGCAGTGATCATACCGCTGGTTTTGCATGTTTCAACTCAATATTTTGCAGATTTGTTTATACTTTACATTATTGGCAACCATTTTCCAACCTTCCAGGCATAATTTTAGTTCAATGCTCAGCTTGGAAATTGAACTTGCAGAGACTTGAAGCATGCCTGAGTCAGAGCATTCATCACCACAAACATCATGTCAATCTGCACCTACAGATGCAACAAAAAATGTAAGTCTGACAACAATGAAAGCAGACGTGGTGTTTACTGTGATGGATGGCTTAAAAGGGGAACGCCGCCAGACAGCGTTGGTTTGTGTCTGAAGACTACAAGTTAGAAAATAAAAAAATATGGGGGTGTGGCATTTTAAAGAAGTGAGCCAACTAGACCTCTGGCTAGTTGGCTGCTCCGCCGCATCACCAGTAAAAAAGCTGTAGTACTGTAATATACTGTTTATAGCACTTCTGTCTTATTTGTGTCTCATTAAATCAGTCGTACTCACAGTGCTGTCCAACTTCTATCAGTGGACATGTTGCTAAGGTGTTTTTATGTGCAAAATACCTGGCTGGAGCAAACCCCATTAAGTTTTCTGACTTGGACTAGAATACGGTCAACTCGGATGTGACGTCATTTCCAGCTCCGACTTCCGATTTCCGAGGTAAATGGCACGCCAAGTCAAGTTGAACTGTGGGTAATGTAGGCGCCAGGTTTTGACAAGGTAGAAGAATGTGTGGAATAAAAAAAAGACTTTCTGGTTTTGCTGCATCGATTTTGTCCTTCCTGAGTCTGAAAATGTTACAGGAGAGCTAAATCAGTGCAGTACTCTTAACTCAAGTCCCTGCAGGTTAAATAAATGTGGCAAGGTAGCTTAGCAGGAGTAAAAATGTGCAAACATTTAAAACACTACGCATGGTTTGGAAAATGGTCAGCTGTAATGTAAAGTACTTGATTACATTAAAACATGCAAAATCGTGTTTAAAGCGATCCAAAACAGCAATTAATGCACTTGGACACGTGTGTTACCAAAACAAACGGCACAAGCACACACAGACTAACGCTTAAACATCGACAAACATCGGATTCAAAATGTATCGCCACCACCAGACGGGATACATTCTAACCCGCCGGGGTTACCTTTCAGGTTACTAACTGACGCGCACGCAGTTTCAGGCAGCAGGCGACACTCCACCGGGAGACGCCCGTTTTCCAGAGACGGCCAGCAGCTGTCCTGCAGCACCTGGCAGAAGCTACGGCAGGGCAGGTGCAAGGGCGCGGCGGCGGGTGACGGGCACCTGGGCGCCAGCAAGAGACAGAGGAACCACCCGGCGCTGTGGTGACACCTCGCCCTTGTGAGCCACGCCCACTCCTGTAGGACCGCCCCCACCTCCTCCACAGATGTGTGGTTGAAAAAGTTGGGCAGCGTGAAAGATTTTGGTCGCTTGCCAGAGCAAATGGGCCAATCAGAGGGCACCGGGAGACAATGTGGGTCAGAACCGTTGATGCGACTATCAGGCGGGGTTAGCGTGGAATCCAAAACGCCCTCAACAGTCTCATTGATTTTAGAAACATCAGCTTTAGTCCTGGTTAAATTGACAGCCAGGATTTTATCACCTTCTACATGTGACCCAGGATCAGACCCTGATCCTGATCCAGATACCCCCATCCCAAACCCCTCTCCACCCTCCCCCTTTGCATTACCGGTCATGTTAGGGTTAGCGCTCTCCATCATCTCTGTCAGGCTTCCGTTAGTAGTCCTGGCGGTTGGAGTCGGGGTCACGTCCCACGCCTCGACAAACTTACGGGTTCCTGTGGCCACGGTGAGGATTTCCTCCCCAACACCGGACAAGTTGTCATCCTCCTCCTCTTCCATCTTCTGTGTGGTGCCATTGACCGTCGTGTTGGCGCCTATCGTTCCTGCTGGCGTTGTCGCCGCTGGGGCCTTTGTGACGGCTGCTGGGACCCCGAACCACCAGGCGTCCAGGCTCCCAGCACAGAGGACCAAGAGAAGAGTCTGGATCCTCAACATGCTGCCGGCTCCTGCAACAGTCCTCCACACAGTGTCTCAACAGCAGCACAAAGCGCTCTCACTGTTTCCACCAAACAACACCTGTTAGCCAGCCGGTCAACAGTTAAATCCAAGCTGCTCACTGAATGAAAACCAAGACTCTGCTCACACTCAGAGACCCTCCCTCCAGATCTCCCAGTGCATCATGAAAAAGCACTTACACGGACGGGGGGAGCCCCAGAGTGTGGAGGCAGGCCTGCTGCACCGATGATGGATGTCATTGGTTGCTCAAAGTTGCCCCAACACACACTAAAACTCCTCCTCTGTGTGAGTTGATGAGTGGGTCCCCGAAGACCGTTTCTGCAGCATGGAGAAAAAGCATGCAACCGTTCGTGCTACCACAAACGACACGCCCGTCCTGCACGGAAATAACCTCAGGAAAATATGGAGTTTGTTAAATTATATATAGACCATAATAAAAAGGTTTAGTTCACGTTGTGCTCAGCGGCTGGATTCAAAGTTGCCATGAGTATCGAAACGAGCAACAAGCTCAAGGTCAGAAGCAAAATGCTGAACTGCTCCTCAGTCAGCAGCAAGTATTTGAGCAACAGTAAGAAGTTTACTGTAGGTTTTTACAGTATTGTTTGGATTATATATTTCATGTTTAGAAAGAGGAGAGGAAATAAACTAGAAAATATTCACATTTAAAAAGCTGCAATCAGAGAATTTAGATTTTTTTTCTTAAAAAAAATACTCAAACCGATTAATCGATTTATCAAAACAGTTGCTGATTAATTTAATAGTTGACAACTAATCGAATAATTGTTGCAGCTCTACATTTGAGGACGTCATCTCGGGCTTTGCGAAACACTGATTGACACTTTTCACCATTTTATAGACCAAACAACTAATCGATTAATCAAGAAAATAATCATTAATTGCAGTCCTAAAATACCTTACACTAAAACTGAACTGAGACGAGGGTTAACATGTGCACATGGCTTTATGAAAACTGCAATAATGGACACAGCGGCTGACAGGTTAAGATAACACAGAGGTTGGCTTTGAGACTGACCTGCAGCAGAAGAGATATGATTTAGTTTGTTGTTTCAAACAACAATAAAAAGGAAAAGAGGGCTTTCAGGGCTGTTCAGTAACACAATACTGGCCTGTTGGTCTGATTTAATGGCTTGGGGGGAAAAACCAAAACAGTCAAAAGTAAACTGTTGGTGAAGAGAGAAGAACAGCAGGAGTGACAGCAGCAGCTGAGAAAAATGAAGGCGTAACTGATTGGATCGAAGCTCCTCTCCCGGGGGACCGACTCCATTGCCTCATCGCAGAAAATCTTCGGAAAATGTACCACTTCCAGGTTCTCACAGATGGGCGATAAGGGAAGGAGGCTCTCCTCCTCCACACGGCCCCGTGTGCCCCCATCATCCAGCTATACCCGCCTCCTCTGCCAAGCCAGGACATCCAGCTGTTGCACATTCCAGCCCTCAGACCTCCCACGCCCACGCTGCATATGACATTTTGGAGGTTTGGAAACTGCCACATTTTTGATAATTTGTGCATTCATACAACACGGCTACTGCTGTCAGAGCATGTCTTAACTCTCCCGGACACTGAGCAGGAAATGAGGAGCAGATTTGGATAAGTGTGTGAAAGCCATCTGTCACTGAGGTCAACACAGACAACACAATGCTGCTCAGCGGAGCAGTTTTCCTTCAAAGCCTCTTAACAGTGTGATCAAGTGAATCTAGACTCGTTTAACCTTTTAAAGGAACAGTGTGCAGCATCTATTACCAGAAATTAGAATATAATATTAATAAGTATGTTTTCTTGAGTGTATAATCATCTTAAAATAAGTATCATTGTGTTTTCGTTGCCTTAGAATGAGCTGTTTATATCTACATATGGAGCGGGTCCTCTTCACGTAGCCGGCCGCCACGTTTCTACAGTAGCCCAGAACGGACAAACCAAACATGGCTCTAGATAGGGACATTCACGTTTTCACCACAGACTGTATATACTGTAAGAAGTGGACGTAGTCACCGTGACGTCATCCATCGGTTTGTGAACTGCCGTTTTGAAGCCTCGAGTTCGGCATTTTGGCCGTCGCCATCATCTTCATTAGCCATGTAAACAGGTTAGTAGGAATATTGTCTTTTGGATGCAAGGAGACTAAATCTGGGACACAACTGTACAAAATCCAGTTGGAAAATATCTCCTGTTCTACTTTAAAAAGTGTGGGCAAAGGGGCAACATCTGAAAACAATGTTCTGACAGCACATGAGGTATTTTTATACAAAAACAAAGCATGAAGATGATAACTGAAAGCACGAGGAACAAATAAAAGAAAAGCTCTTATGTCTCAGTCTTGCAGTAATTACCAAAAGCAATTACAGAGTGTGTGTTTGGGGGAAAACTAGACTTCCTGTCTAGTTTGTTTTCTTTTTTTTATGCCAGGAGATTTTTTTCTTTCCTTCACCACAGCAGGAGAATAAAAAAGCATTGATTACTACACTTTAAATATCAAAACTCTTGATAAGATCATCCCATATCGTGCGTTCATGTTGAACACACGGGTCAATATATCACCATAAATGCCCTGCAGACTATCCCACATGCACGTTAACCCTCCCTCTGTGATTCCAACACTTTTCATCACGATCAGCTGTCAGCTGCTCTGACCTGCACGGGGCCACGACTAGGGTAAGTAAACACACCACGGCGTTTTGCTTCACTGAGTAAGTGAATGTCAGTTTATGAAGGCACCTGGTACTTTCCATTTGGAGTATTATACATATGCATGCAGCTATATATACAATACGTTCCAGTGCTACAGCTGCACATTAATGCTCCAGTGGGAATGTTATGTCTGCTTCCTCCTTGAACAGTTATACAGTTTGTGACATTTACTGCATTTTTTTAACTTTCTCCCATCCTGCTTCTTCTACTGTCTGGCTGCTTCAGTTCAATTTCCCAGGATGCCTGAACAAGCTGGTGTTTTCAGTTACATTTTAAAATGATTACGTCCTGAAAACATTGACTTTGAACCAACAGAAGAGATTTTGTTACCATTGGACAGAAGCGATAACGGTCTCCCCCTCGTTCGGCTAACACTCTTTTGTTAGTCGACTAAGAATTTATTTTGTTGTCTATTTTGTTGACTAATCGATTAGTTGATTTAGTCGACAGATCTGTAAGTTTCTCCACAAAGAATCACACAAAAGAACCACTTTAAATCTGGTGTTTACCAGAGATGTGCTCATAAGTTTCTTAGAGTCATTCAGCATGAAAAAAAGCATAAAAAACGACTAATCGACTAAGACCAAAACGACCGATTAGTCACTAATCAACTAAGAGCATGGCAGCCCTAGTAAACGCCAATGGTGTCATTATTCTACAGCCATTACATTGTGCAATCAACATTTACTTCATAATGATAAGTTAAAGCAAATTTGCCACTTTGAACTTCTCATCTAACTCTCAGCAAGAACGAGCATATCCCAAAAATTTCCCTTAAATTGGAGCTAAGTTGTCCAAACCATAAAAAAAACAGCCCCAGACCAGAAATACAGACACACATCAGTGTCCACATACTTATGGCCATGCAGCATAGACAGACAGACAGAGAGAGAAAAGAAAGAGGGGGTGTATAAATTGCAGCTGTGCTAAATTATCAGAGTGACTAATCGGCATGGCAACCAGATTTCTCCGGAGCTGTAAGACTGTCAGGAGACGTTTGAGTTTCTTAAACCTGCAAAAACATCACTCTGCATCCAGTTGTTAAGACATTTTAATTGATTAAAAATCTCCATATTTGGGATTAAATCTCTGTCCGACACCGTGAGGAGGAGGAGGAGGAGGAGGAGGTGGTGCATACCTGTCTCCAGGATATAATCAGACAGTGATCGGTTGCACTTCCATCTTTACAACTTGTCGCACACAGACAGTAATCGCACAGACCACCAACTTAAAAGGTCAACATACTTTAAAAGCCATTCATCATCAGCTTACTTTGCCTCATTTCACCTCTCTGTTGAGACATGAAAGCCTTCCTCACTCCTCTTCTCCTTTCTCTAATAAACAGAAAGATCTAGGATGATGGGAGCAAATGTGTCCGCTGGTGTTTTTTCAGGCCCGGCAGCTTCATCGTCTCTCGGTTTAATTGGCGTATCATGTTTCTGTGTGGTTTCCCACAGGGATACGACACAGTTCACACGCTCACATGTATGATCTTTAACCATAAAACACAGGGCTCAATTATTACACTGTGAGCTCATGTTACTTTGTGGTCAGTATTGTTATTATTAAGACTTGTATCTGGCAGAATTATTAAGTGAAGTAAAAGATTGGGCTCCGACAATGTCAGAGAAGTATGAAATAAAGGCAAAACTACAATTAAGACAGACAGTAAGATGATATCTGAGGGGAAATTTGCATCTTAGAACGGCACAAAGACATTTAGTCATTGGCTAAATGCCTTGTCGAGTATACCGTCCACCTTCAACGTTTGCTCTGAAGAACAAACTTAAGGATTTTCTCTATTCTGAGAGACTATTTCCTGTTTCAACAAGACAAAGCCAGCTCCACAAAGAAATGCTTTTCCCAGTTTGATGTGGAAGAACTTGACTGAACTCCACAACCCATCAAACACCTGGATCGAGTTAATGTGTCTCCACATCCAGTCCTATACTTACAGTACTTCTATGAACCAGCAGATGGCAGCAGCAGTATTTCTTGTCAGTTTTCAAAGCAGTAAATGGCAAAAAAATACAGATGAAATACTGCCACCTGTTGTTTGAAGTCTGGAGTACTACAGAGATGAATGCGTCTCTCTGTACCATATTTCTACCGATAGCTGCGTAATTTGATTTAAATCTCACCTTTTACAAATCTAGAAATCTTCTAGTAAACCACAGACACTCCTCACTGATTTCTATCTGTGCCTGCTGTGTTTTCAAGTCATCAAATAACTCAAATTCTTCAAAGCGAAGAAGCAAAGAAAGTCCCCCGTGGGGCATCTTGGCAGAAGCGCAGCAGAAATCAACACCGTGACACTCCCCAGATCCTTACACCCTGCGGTATGTCCAAGTGGGCTCTTGGCACAGACAAAAGCAGGGCATTTTCAGACGCAAGGGTGTGAGATGGTTCCCTTATCGAGCCTCAATGCACGATTCATTAAGCAACACGGGAGCTCCGAGACGAGACAGTCGACTCCTTGTGTGTGGAGGGTCTGTTGAATGAGGCCGTTTGTTGTGAAGAATAATGGGAGGTATAAGTATGGTGGCGTCTTCTGAGTGTGAGAAAACAAAACACAAGTTTTGTTCCAGAAAGAGGAGATGATTGACAGCAGAAAATTAAAAGCAATTATGGTCCTATTAGTTCTGTTTTGACATAAATTAAAATGTCTCCTCCGTGTTTTTCTGTTGGTCTCACCTGTCAGAGGAACATTTTTGCAGCGTGAGCCTGAAGAGACGTGACATTCAAGGCCTCGTAACTTGAGGCTTTCAAGTGCTGAAGGTTTAAATTCCTGCAGCCCAGATACTCGAGGGCAAGCGCAGTTCACAACACCGCTGATGTTCACAGCGAGTCATAAACCGCTAAACCACAGACACTATTAGAAATCTAACCGCTCAAATTCTATCCAAAAATATGACGTCAACACAGAAATTAAAGCTGCTTCAAACTGGATTTTGACCTCCAACATTCCTCCATGTAATTGTGACACTTGACGTGCATCATTTCACATTTCACTCCCTCCAGCAATTCACTAAACAAGCTGCTGAATATTGTGCACTCGAGTGTGCAGTGGCATAAAAAAGTAGTTCAAGTTGCAAATGGAATAATAAGCAGTTGAGATAATACGGTTAAATGTGGGACTTGTTCTCAACCTGACTATTATTCCATAAAAGGTTAAATAGGGCTGTCAAAGTTAACGCGATAATAACGCATTGACGCAAATTTGTTTTTACGCCACTAATTTCTTTAACGCAACTTGTGATTTTTAGGTTGTAGCGGGCTCAGTTTTAAAGCTAGAGAGAAGATACTGGTATTGTTATTTACTACAACTACTATATGAAAATCCATTGGTACCATGTCATACTAGCTTGTCGTGAAGGAGGCTAAATAACACTCCAAACTTATGCTGAATTTTGGCGAGGAAAAACTGTCATGGCCATTTTCAAAAGGAGTCCCTTGACCTCTGACCTCAAGATATGTGAATGTAAATGGGTTCTATGGGTACCCACGAGTCTCCCCTTTACCGACATGCCCACTTTATGATAATCTCATGCAGTTTGGGGCAAGTCATAGTCAAGTCAGCACACTGACACGCTTTTGTTTGGCATTTTGCCTGTATTAGATAGTGATAGTGTAGTGTAGATACAGAGCACAGAAGAGAAGTATGTGTTTTAACCACTAGACCACCAGAACGCCCCAAAACAGGCATTTTTTCACACGTTATCTAATGACCTGCCTCTCTTCAGCTTAAAAGAGTCATTACCGTCCCTCATATCCTTGAACCTGGAACGCAGCGGCAACAAACAACTATAAACCAACTTCATGCACAAGTGGATCTCAGTCATTAATCTCTGCCCAGTAAATCTGCATGTCAGTAAAACTGCGACCAGCCTGAGAGCTTCTTCTGTGTCCCTGTCGTTTCCTGGCTGATTAACAGCAGCGTGAATCACTCCTAAAGAGGTCCGAGGCCTCTGTGTTGGCAGCTGGATGATATGACTCTGTTTGGCCCTTTGTGGTGGAAATGATAAAAAGACTGATGTGATGAAATGCCATGCAAAACATGTAGCTGCCTACATGGAAGAGATGACAATGGATGAGTCAGCTCTGGTTGGGGTTGAGGGCAACGTGAACACAGAAAGGTTTCACTGTAGAGCAGCTTCACAGCCAGTAAAGTTAACGAGCCTAGTTAAATAAAGCGACCGATTAATGTCTGCTGTGAACAAAAAGCTTCTGTTTCTGAGGGTTGGGTGCAGTAAAGGGTATCATGGCATGTGCATTCATGTGTAAGGAGGATATTTAAGTCTTTTATATGAAACTAGCTTCAGGCTAAAGTTGATCTCCTTGCCAAAACTCGGTTCTTTAGCCTGCACAAACCTGTGGCGTTATATATATTTATATAAAGTTACATATTTTTTGCAGTTTTTAATGGTTGAACAACTTTAAGAGTAAAAGAAAAGCTGCTTCACTTTGTTTATTACATTAAAAGTAACCTGCATCAATAAAATATTACTCTTTAAAGCTCAGTAGTTTATATTTAATTGATCCTTTTTTTAGAAAAATCACTAAATTCAATGTGATAAAACTGTCTCAGTCTATTTTTACTGAATATTTTCACAAAACGTAACAAACACTGGACATCTAGCATCGCTCGCGGGCGGGGGGATAAATAACTAAATAAATGAAGAATAATAATCCAAATTAAGTGGATCAGAAAATAAATAAATGAAAAATAAAATAAAAACAGTATATATAAACTGGGAAAAAAAAGTTCGGAAACTTGTGTTGTATTTTACATCGTTGGAAAGCCTGTTTATTTACCTTCACAATGATGTCCAACTTGGCAGAGCATTTTGGCAAATTTTTCTTGGGCGCTACCCACATAATCAGCTGTGCTGCTCATCCCACAAATGCATGATCCTTACAAGTTGGACATCATTGTGAAGGTAAATAAACAGGCTTTCCAACAATGTAAAATACAATGCCAATTAGCATTGTAGCAACAGAGAAATAATCTACCAAACACAAGTTTCTGAACTTTTTTTTTCCCAGTTTATATACATTTACACCTGATGAAAGCTGTTTAGACTGAAATTGAGCTGAAACAATCAGTCAATTCATTGATTTGTTAATCTTAAATTTGCTTCACTGTGGATTTAAACAATGAGACTTGTGATTCAACATATTCTCAGTTGAGGACAAATGACTTCTGCACAGGAAGGGATTTGTTTTATGTATAGGATTACATATAAGACAGTACAACAAATATGAATCCATTAGACTAACAATTAAGAACAATGGTGTCTTTATTTTAACAGCGTGCCGGCCCAGACACGCCCGCTCTTTGTATCATCACCAAACGAGTCATTAAGGGATGTTTCAGGGATTTTAGCTGATGTCATGTCCACAAAAGCTCCAACCAGCAGCCAGATTCAAGCTCCTACATCTAGAAATCAAGCTTAAATGAACCCTAATCTATACATGCTATTTGTGGGCAACAAGCTGATTAGATCTTAAAGAGCGGAGCAGGTGGGAGAAGCAAAACCACAGCCACCGTTATCACCACTATCACCACCAGCTCTGCAGCTGGGAAAACAAAGCATTTCCCAGTATAACAGAGAGCAGCTTCTGACCGGCCGCTTTAGACGGCAGATTGAATAGAAAGATGGAAAGATGGAAAGTAAACATCCTCTCACCCCTCAGCATGAGATCATACAAACACTTTAACACTTCCGCTGTCACCTTCAACTAGCTGGCAGCAGGTAGGAAACACCCACAGCTGCCCTTTATGAGGCTTTTTAAAGTGCTCTATAGAGACGCTATCATTATTCACATACTGTTGTAAAAAGGGCTTTCATGTTTCATTTGTTACTGTCTACATCTGATCAGTCTGAAGGCTGAATTTGAGACGCACGCAGGATAAAAGCTGTAATTACACATGAAAATGGGAGTTAACCGCGGTGAAGAAATGGCCTTGAGGCTATGTGAACTGGAAAATAAGGAGTTGCTGTTTACGCAACCTGAAGATACACTTTATTCTCTGCTGTACACATACTGTATATTTGAGTTGTTTATTTGGTACGTTAGCTTTTATTATTTTTGATATAATGTCTAACATGTCTGCTGTGGTTCTTTAAATTTATTTTCTTTGTTTTGTTGTGTCCTTTTCTCCCTTTTTTTGTTTCTTTCTTTCTTTCTTTCCTGTCTACCTTGGTTATACACTGTAAAAAAAAACATTTTTTTTACAGTTTTTTTCAAGAAATTTTACATTTTTTGTCTGTATTTCAAAATGACATTTGTGATTTATATGTAAATGGTCTTAGATTTACAGTATTTTTTTGTAATCACAATCGTAATTATCTGTATTTAAGCTTTTCTTGATCATTTTTAAAGATAATTATTCTGTTTTTTAGAGGTTTATGACTCTATTTTAACAATTAATTTATGTTAGAAGAAAAGGATTTCATGGAATTCTAAAAATATTTCTTGTAAAAATACAGATTTTTTTGCAAAACTTCTGAGTCAATGTAAATTTGGGCTTTTGCAACGTAAAATTACATGTTTCATATGTAAATGGTCTTAGATTTACGGTGTATGACTATTCTAACAATAAATATATGTTAAAAGTAAAATATTTCTTTTAAAATTACAGTAATAAAGGCTAATTATATAAAGATAATCACTGTTTTTTGTTTTTTTTACAGTTTATTTATGATAATTAACGGACAGTATTTTTCCGTTTTTTAACAGACATTTTTTGGCGCCCCTGCTGCCGGAAAATTTCCGTTATTTTACACTTTTACTTTTTACAGTGTATGTCACGATGATGGTTCACACCTTGGAAAATATAGATATAAAAATAACGTATATATATTGTATATATATATTTTTTTCAAATTATATTTCTTTCACCATCTTGATAAAAGTTGGTGAAAACATCAGGGACAATGATGAAAATAAGTACAAGGCTAGTTGTATTTAGAATATTGTAAGTAAACCAAACCCAAATAACTCACCTTAAATAAGTACTTTTGCATACCTTGAACCAAAAAAACTACAAAAATATATCAGTTATGTAACAGATATAATTATGTTGTAATATGACAAAGATAAGGTCAGTCTCAAATAAGAGAAAATCAACATGTTGCAGTAACAACAGGGCTGGGAACAAACTAAACCACCAATAACCATAATGATTTATCGCTGGACTGTTGTATTAGACCATTCTTTCAGGGGTTATGTGAGATTTAAAAAAAATATCAGTCATGCATAAGTCCTAATATATACATATATATAAAATTGGAATTGAATTTTTTAAATTCGTGTCTATGTACACAAATAAATGCATTAAATTTTGTGACTATTTCACAAACTGCTGTGCAACTGGGCTGCTATATAAGCTATTGACCACTTAACAGTCTGCCGGACGCTATTCTGTCTTTCAGAGGTTGTAGCGGACTCAGTCTTCAAGCTAGAGTGAAGATACTGGTATCATATGAAACTAAAAAAACTAAGGAATCCATTGGTACCATGTCATTTTAGCTTGTCGGTAAAAACAAGCTAAATAACACTCCAAATGTATGCTAATTTGGCTTGGAAATACTGCCATTTTCAAAGGGGTCCCTTGACCTCTGACCTCAAGATATGTGAATGAAAACTCTGAGATGAACAGAGTGAAAACTCTATCTTATTAGATAACGCATATGACAAATTGCATAATTTGTAGTTGAAAAAAGGTAATAAAACGCAATATATCTTATCGCAATACTCAGCATATCGCAGAATGTTTGAAATCGCAATAAGATCGTCTCACTTGGCCTCTGGTGATTCCCACCCGTACTATCTAACGCAGCTGAGCCAGACCTGTTTATTCTAGTCAAACCCAAACAGTGAGTCTTCATCACAGCTTAACTACAGCACACCATAATTAGTAGTTCAACTGAGAAGAAACCACACTGACTTAAAGTAATAATCTGCTTTGTTTTTACATAAATAAAAGTCTGCTGTGCTACCGTCTACCCCCCATTTGATCTAATGAAACAGGGATTTAAAGTTGATCCAGCTCGTGAAAACACTTCAACAGCCTTTTGTGGGAGAAATCATCAGGAAATAAGGTGGTTAATGTAATAGTTTAGTCCATAAAATGTCTTCAAAACGGTTATGTTGTGGAAACAACAGTCCGAAATCAGCAGATTTTTACAGACTTTAACCTGGAATGTGTTTGCTTGATAAATAATTTTGCTAAACTATTTAATCTAAATCATTTAAGTGCTAGTTTCATGGATAATTTTATGCAAAAAAGGGACAATGCTCCTTTAAAAATGCATCTTCTGTCACGCTTCTTTATGTATAAGATGGCAAATAAAGTGCTATAGGAATATATTACTTCATGAAAGTACCCATTGTCTTTAACTTTAAGTGAAATTTCCATATTTGTAAAGGCAGAAAACGGCCTCGTGTTGAGACAGGCTGTCTATTTCCTTGTGTTGTAATTATCCCCTGGATTATATTCCCTTAACATCCTGAATATACACCACACCATTAAGTGAACAGCTACTACTTTAGTACGACACGGTACACTGGTTTTTATTACCATTTGTTGTCTGCTTTGATAAACTATAGTGCCGTATATCACGGACCACCCAGGGGAGAAGTCTGCTGCTTATGATCCAGCATACTTCTGTTAAGTGCTTACATGCTATGTAAACACAGTAAATCTGAGGAGGCGTTATATCTGCTAAACGTAGAGAAAGAAAGCGAAGACGTTGTTGTAAATTCTGATCCCTCACATCCTCTGACACTGTTAGACGGTAAATTATCGAATAATGATGCTCAATGTTTGACAGGAGGTTTTGCAATTTCCTTTTTTGGTGGAGTGAATTTCCCACAACCTGATTCATCCTTTTCTACTTCAGTTACTGATTTCCTACATTTCCCAGAAAACCTTTCAAACCGGCTGCTTTTATATCAATTTTCACAACAATGTCAATGTGCAAAACTCCTCATATAGAATGCAAAATAAAAGCAATCGTATCAAAATAGTTGTCTTGTGTTGCTGCGTTGTTATCTGGGCTTCTGGAGCTCTACTGTCGGACAAACTGGAATGACTCACTGGTATTTATATGACGGATTTCTCTCTGTATTATTGTTGGACATCAGTGCAAAACGATGAGTGAAAAGAGGAATGTTTACCCTTCAATTCTGACAGACTGACACTAAAATCTGATGGCTATGTTGATGATCGATTGCTGAAAAAGTTCCTTCTTCTGCACTGCAAATATCTCAGCAAACATCTAATAGTTGCTTCACCAAAAGCTGATTTCTTTTAGTGTTTTACTATTTACTCAACGCACAAGCCTGAACTCTTGTGTGAAGTTTGTCAGAGAGTTTCTGCATATGTCTCTACATGAATGTGTGGGCATGCCTGAGTGTCAGCATAATTTTTGTGTGTTTTGAAACCACAGCCAGGTAAAATCTGGCGCTGAAGATGAAGGGTGACGAGCCCTGAAGAAGGGAAAATCTGAACAAACCGAAAATTACCAGCCTGTACACACACAGTAACACATACACACTGTTCTGCACTACAACACACTGAAAAGCACCTTCACGAGTAACATCCCTCGCCTGCACCGACCCTTAATTCTTAACTTTAAACTTAAATATTAATCCTAAGGAAGTGATGATCTGTAAAATGTCCTTTTTGTAATAAGACACAAGCACACAGACAAGTACAAAAACCATGGATGGATTACTGAACGAGCCAAACGGGAACAGGTCCAAGAGATCAAGGGTCAGAGCGTCTGTTGTAGTTAACATTTCTTGTTGGAAAGTCAATGAAATGGCTACAAAGAGACACAATACAATCACAAGATGTATAAAAAGACCACTAAGATGCAAAACTACAAAAAAGAGATGATAAAACAACCACAAAGTGAGGCGCAAAATGACCAAAAAAGAGATGATAAAACAACCACAAAGTGAGGCGCAAAATGACCACAAAAGGACGCAAAACAAACACAGAAATGCAAAATGACCACAAAGAGATGCAAAACTACAATAAAGAGATGCAAAACAACCACAAAGAGATGCAAAACCTCAAAACAATTGCAATACGTCAAAGAGATGCAAATCGACCACAAAGAGATGCAAAGCTACAAAAAACAATTGCAAAACGTCAAAGAGATGCAAATTGACCACAAATAAATGTGGCGCAAAATGACCACAAAGAGATGCAAAACTACAATAAACAATTGCAAAACGTCAGAGATGCAAATCGACCACAAAGAAACGTGAAATGACCACAAAGACACGCAAAACAACAAGAGACACAAAAAAGACAAGAGACGCAAAACAATCACAAAGAGACACACATCGACAAAAGAGAGACAAAATAACAAAAAACAGATGCAAAATGACCACAAAGAGACGCAAAACAACCACAGAAATGCGAAATGACCACAAAAAGATGCAAAACTACAATAAAGAGTTGCAAAACGTCAAAGAGATGCAAAACAATCACAAAGAGACACAAATCGACAAAAGAGAGACAAAATAACAAAAAACAGATGCAAAATGACCACAAAGAGACATAAACGACAAAAGAGAGACACAGAACAACAAAAGAGTGAGACAAAATGACAAAAAAGAGACTCAAAATAACCACAAAAATGATGCCAAGCAACCACAAAGAGATGTAAAACATGCATTTGTTTTGCGTCTCTTTCAATCTGGCTCTGATATAGCCGGGGGGCCCTTCTTCATGTCTGAGCCCGGGGGCCCGCTTTCTCATAATCTCGTCCATGTACAAAACAGTGCTAAAGAAGACAAGCTTAGTGAGGAAACCTGAAGCTCAGCCACCAAACAACAGCAGAAAAAAGGCAGCAAATACAATACAATAAATGCAAAGTCATCAAATTACAAAAATATCCCTGTAGGATATTCAGCCAGTGAAGAAGAGCAGGTCAGTGCATGATTCTGTTACATGCTTCACTTTTATAAACCAAACAAAGGCAGACAGTCAGACAGTACAGTACAGTAGAGGAAATGCTATGACCTATTCATAATTCCCAAAAGACAAGTCCAGACATTCACATCAACCACAACCTCATTCCAGCCTGAAAACACCAAGCTTTCAGATCATGTGTCAGCACATAGCCTGCTCATTATTCACACAAAGTGGATGATAATTCTAAATAAGATGTGCTGCAGAGCCAATTAAAAAGATACCTAATACCAAACTTGCTTGTGTTTTGCAGCATTTTAAAGCAGCATTTTCTGCACTTTTTCTGCAGAAATTTAAAGTTTTGCAGCAACACTTTCTTTAAAACACACTGCAGAATTAATACAGGTATTTAAATATGCTAAATAATTACAGAATAGATAAAAAACAGCAGCATGCACTTACCTCTTCGTTGAGCTTGTATATCTTGTACCTGTGTGACCAGCAGCAGCAGGAGGATGCAGGTGTGCAAGGTCAACAGAGACCACCTGTCAGGTCCACTCATCCTGGAAGTGTTTGTTAGACTATTTATGATTTTAAAAAAGGAAAAAAAACTATTAAAATCCTTTCTGAGGTGCGTTCATCTCCAACGCAGCTTGTGGGGGAAAAATAAACCAAAGTTTCCTCGACCTCTTGTCTACCTGAGAGGATGTGAGCACCTT
>CAKALU010065364.1:0-44957 GCA_916700995.1 Hozukius guyotensis
ATCATGGAAGTCTAAAAATAAATACAATTTAAATTGGATTTAGCACTGTGACGCCGTTGGCACAGGTTGCCACTTTTAATTTGCCAGAACGTTTCATGATGTCAAATGCTGGTTCAGCCGGTCTGCATAAAATCAAACCGGTTTAAGCTCGTACACCAGACCAGACTGGCAAAACCAGAAATCAAGCTGCTGTCACGTGCCCTCGATTAGTTGACTAATTGGTTGTTTTGGTTTTAGTCGACTACGATTTCTTTTGTTGATGTCATTTTTAATGGTTTTTCATGCTGGATTACTTATTTCTAAGAAACTTATGGGCACATCTCTGGTAAACACGAGATTTAAAGTGGTGCTTTTGTGTGATTCTTCGTGGAAAAACTCAGTTTTACAGATCTGTCGATTAAATCAACTAATCGATTAGTCAACAAAATCGTATGAGAATTTCTTTGGTAATTCTTTGGTCGAGGACAACCCTACATTTTCCCCACTGGCTCGGAGCTGTAAAAAGAGCTGAATGTCTTTCTCTTCCAATAGGAGGAGAGCCAGAGGGGCCGGGGGCAGCTGTCTGTCGTCAGCTTCTCAAGGCTCGGCTCGAGCAGAGGTCAGAGGAAACTGTTGCATAACATCTTCATAACTTCCTCACACGTGTCTGCAATCGGTTATGAAACTACAGAGATGTGTTCAAAAGGTAAGGACAAGTCTTCCTCAACTTCCTCCTGGATCATGAGCTTCGATAGAAAAAGGCTACTAGCGACGCAATTAAAGCATCCGCACACACTTCCTTCTAATCCAATACACAGGATCTGATGTCATCACACCGTGTTCAAACAATGCAGAGGCCTTGGAAGTTACAGCTGAGTGAAAAAAACTAAAAAGGGAATATACTGAGCTTTTAGATTTAGACAAATTGATATCAATATTCCATGAAGATCTTAATATTGCATTTTGAGACAAACAAAATGCTTAACAGGCCTGAGACTGTGTGGACTTCTGACGTCAACACAAGATATCTTCACTTGAAGAATGCGAGCAGCCGCGAACTGAAACATCCCTGACTTCCTCAAACACTCTGGGGTCAACAGAGGTGAAGACCATCGATTTCATTGACAACTAAAACTCTGCGTCTCATCAATCCTCATTAGAGACCTGCTGCGCTGATTTCCTGGACAAAATCCAGATAAGACCTTGAATGTCTCATTCATGGATCTCACAGGGCTAAGGGCAGCATTGATACAATGTGCACTTCCGTGGCTACATGCAGCTCACACACACATAAGCTCACGGACCGGACATCACAGGCATACATAATACATGAGAAAGTATGAGGTGAGGGGCAGTGTCCTGTTTCTCCTCCAGAACTGCTGACCTGAGCAATCCCCCCGCTCTCTCTCACACACACACACACACACATATCACGAGCCAAGTCCTCACCTAATGAATTCAAACCCATATCCCTGTGCTGAGTGTGCGTCTACTGCAGCCAAGTAGCACTGAGTGGGTAAATGGGCCAGCGGCAACTCGATAGAGGACAGATTCTCTTTAGGTCTGTCTTCTGCCGCACTGATAATCTGATCAGGTGCTGGACTCGGTCCACGAAGATGTTACTAGGTCATTCTATTTATAAGAGACTGGGTTATAAATTGCCCTCAATTCAAAAGCCAACTTCACATTCAGGTTTGACGGGATTAAGTGGAGCAAATACTGTTGTAGAATCTAATCATCTACGCACGCTCTGTATTGTTTAGAGCTACAATGGCAGTTAACTGCCAAAATCATCAAGGAAACCAAGTGTGTGTGCGTGTAGACTCAGCAGAGTGAGGTATCACTTACTAAGATGCTACTGCACCCCTGTGGTATCTGGATGTCGGGGCAGTTTACTGGTAAATTAGCTCACCTGTGGCAGAGCAACACAGCTCTGTGAAGCCATCTACTGGCCATATTTCATTGACTTTCACTGTCTTTTTGTAAACATGAGGTGAACTATTTTGTCCAATGTTCTTTTCTTTATAAGTTAGCTAGCTTTAGTTAGAAGTGGTTGGCATGTTGTCTTACCTTTGGTGAGCAGTCAGTGTCTCCGTGTCTGGCTTGAGGACATCATTAGGTTGTTCTATAGTTATAAAGAGACAGGGTTATAAAATCCCTCCATTCAAAGACAACTTCACATTCAGGTTTAATGGAATGAAGAGGAGCAAACGATGCCCTGAGGGTTTCAAGTTATTTAACAAGCACCTGATGTTGTTTCATTATCAGAACATCTACACACACAAATACCTCTGTGTTGTTTAAAGCCACAATAGCACTTTACTGCCAAATATATCAAGGAACCAAATGTGTGTTTAGACTCAGCAGAGTGAGCTATCACTGCCTGGATGCTACTGCACCCTTGTGGCGCCTTGATGTCATTGCTGGTAAATTAGCTCACCTGTGGCTGAGCACACAGCTCTCGGACCATAGATATAAAACAGTAGATGTGACATTACGTCATAACTAATGGGATAACCGTCCGCATATCTTACCTGGGTATCGTTTACAATTGCCACCTATATGGGCAGCAACTGGTTATCAGCTGTTCAGCACCTAAACTGCTTTACCAAAAGGACCAAAGAGACAAGGGAGGCTGGCATCACCTTCCACACATCAGTACAGAATAGATGAGAGATTTATTCAACTAAAACTACAAACAGTTAGTTAGTTAGTTAGTTACCTCCTGACTTTACACGATTTCCTTTCAGTAAAGCAAATACATCTCTCCACATTATCATGGTAGAGGTTAATGTCCATAATGTTACTTTGCGATGAGAATGAAAGGCAATTGAGATGAGTCCATCAGGAGTTCTGCTGAAGACATTAACCTTTCCAAACAAAACTTATCAACTAAAACAACTCCTCATTTACAGTTAGCAAGACTCTTCAACCTCTCCTCTCAGCATCACAACAAACCCCATGCCGGCTGACCGCCCAAAAAGCGCAAAACAGGAAGTGACTGATTTTAATTGCCTGCCTATAGGCCACAATACTGAATCTATTTAGGATTTCTACTTAAAAGATATATGTAGTATATTAGCCATCCAGAATACCAAAGACAGTTCTTATAAGTTCGGTTTCAAAATTGGAAAAAAAATAAAATCATTGTCTGCAATATAAATGCACAACTATGAGATTATCTTCATGACTGAAAGCGTGATTTGTTCTCTTGGGAGCTATAATAATCAAAATTCTACCAAAATCGTTGTTTTTTTGGTTCATTTTAGACAGACACAGTTGTCTTACACTCATTACTTTGAATAAAAAAACAGCATTGGTGTATTGGTAGAAAAATACAAGGATTATAAAGACAACATAAGCCTCTTTCACCAGTTCAAGTTTCAAACTGGACCCAGGTAAGATGGCCGCCATATGGTCCCATCCTGAAATGGCAAGTCATTAGAACGTGTCACATCTACTGTTTTATATCGATGTCTCTGAGGCCATCCACTGGAGAAAATTTCATTGACTTTCACCGTCGAGGGGTTTTGTGACCTATTTTGGCCAATGTCCCTTTCTTTGTAAGTTAGCTAGCTTTAGTTAGAAGTGGTTAGCACGTTGTCTTACCTCTGGTGAGCAGTCAGTGTCTCCGTGTCTGGCTCGAGGACATCATTAGGTTGTTCTATAGTTATAAAGAGACAGGGTTATAAAATCCCTCCATTCAAAGACAACTTCACATTCAGGTTTAATGGAATGAAGAGGAGCAAACGATGCCCTGAGGATTTCAATTTATTTAACACTCCTATTGTCTTCTCGTCGAACAAGCAACTTTTGTCTTCCCACGTCAAATTTGACCCGGTCTGGTTTGAGTGTTTATAAAGCATACAGTATAAATTATCAGCCAACTCTAGGTTACACATTTTAGGCCAACTTCATTCCAACTCATTACCACAAGTTTTACACTTTTATGAGGGAATTTATGTTTAATAAACCTCATTTACATGAAATTATACCTAATTTGTGAGTTAAAAAAAACAGAAATTATGAATTATTTTGACTGTAATTATTATCAGAGGAACATAATGTTGATGAATTATCACAGACTGGTATATGTAAAAGTTTAGTCTGGATATTGTTTTGAAAGCACTTACATTTTTTTTTAATGGCAGCACATAATGACACCTGTGGTCCTTTGACCCAGTCTGGTTTGACTGTTTATAAAGCATACAGTATAAATGATCACGTTGCACATTGTGTGACACATTGACCCAGGAAGACCACAGATGCTATAAATTTGAATAAAACACCCACAATTCAACAAAAGTAGTGATCATTATTTATTTTATTTTTTTGCCAAGACCATAGTAGGGAACCATCCATGTTATTTTGGGGGGGGGCAATTAGATGAAATAAATCCATATTTATGATATAATAAAGTTTGAAAGCGGGTCAAATTTGACCTGAGGACAACAGGATGGTTAACAAGCACCATCAAAACATCTACACACAAAATACCTCTGTATTGTTTAAAACCACAACAGCACTTTACTGCCAGATACCCTGTATATCAAGGAACCAAATGTGTTTAGTTCACCTGTGGCAGAGCAACACAGCTCTGTGAAGCCATCTACTGGCCATATTTCATTGACTTTCACTGTCTTTTTGTAAACATGAGGTGAACTATTTTGGCCAATGTCCTTTTTCTTTATAAGTTAGCTAGCTTTAGTTAGAAGTGGTTGGCATGTTGTCTTACCTTTAGTGAGCAGTCAGTATCTCCGTGTCTGGCTCGAGGACATCATTAGGTTGTTCTATAGTTATAAAGAGACAGGGTTATAAAATCCCTCCATTCAAAGACAACTTCACATTCAGGTTTAATGGAATGAAGAGGAGCAAACGATGCCCTGAGGGTTTCAAGTTATTTAACAAACAACCTGATGTTTGTTTCATTATCAGAACATCTACACACACAAATACCTCTGTGTTGTTTAAAGCCACAATAGCACTTTACTGCCAAATATATCTTCTTCTTCTTCTTCTTCTTCTTCTTTGGGGTTTTACGGCAGCTGGCATCCTTTGTGTTGCATTGCTGCCTCCTTCTGGTTTTATCCATCCACTACCCCTACTCTATCTACTACAGTCTCTTAATTAATCCAGTGTTGATCAGAAACTTAAAAATCACCTTTCTCCCCTCCACCGTGTCCCCGCAGCCAAGCAAATCCTCCACCCTATTCTCCACTGGTGCCACACAGTGCACTTTCATAGACTAAGCTACTGGAGTTACCCTGCACTATATTCATTTTTAACAGTCTCTTCTGCACTTTTTTAATAGTCCTGTATCACAGCTGTTACCCTGCACTATATTCAGTTTTAACAGTTTTCTTCATCTCCTTGTATTTTTATATCTGGTATATTTTTTTGTACTTTGTACTTTGCACTACTAACTTTTTTACTGCCTTTTTACTAACATGTTTTGCACTATGGAACTGTGATGCTGGAAACTTGAATTTCCCTCGGGATCAATAAAGTTACTACCTATCTATCTATCTATCTATCTGTCTATCTAACCTCTGCAAACCTGCTAACACTCTGTCTATTTAACTCATATGTTGTGCATGAAGTAAGTACATGTTCAACTGTCTCCATGACCTGACACTCACCACAGTGACCAGTAGGGTGTTTTCCAGTAATATGCAGAGAGCTGTTCAATTGGCAGTGCCCAATTCTTAGTCTGTTAACTATAACCTGTTCTTTTCTGTTTTTACCATGACTTCTTAACCCTTCCACTTTATTTTGGATTTTGTGTAATGTCTCCCTTTGGACTCTCTATCCCAGTGCTGTTGCCATTGTTTGTTGACCTCCCTCCAGACAATGCTTTGTCCCTCCGACTTTGACAGTTTTATGTTTCTTTCGACCTGCTCTATCATGACCGCCTCCTTTGCTAATTTATCTACCTTTTTGTTTCCTGGTATCCCTGAGTGGCCAAATATATCAAGGAACCAGATGTGTGTAGTCCAGGAGTCAGCCACCTTTACTATCAAAAGAGCCATTTTAGGCAAAAAAAGAAATAAAAATTCTGTCTGGAGCCGCAAAATATTTGAGCATTGTGATGAAGGTAACACAGTTTATAGTCTAAGTATATAGTATATAAGTCTAATGCAGTGAGGGCCAAAGAGCAAATGTACTACGGAGTATAAGGGCCACATTGAGGGGAAAAAATCGGAGATTTTGAGAATAAAGTCGTAATAGTATGAGAATAAAGTCATAATATAACGAGAATAAAGCCATAACTTTACGAGAATAAAGTCATAATATTACGAGAATAAAGTCATAATATAATGAGAATAAAGTCATAATATAACGAGAATAAAGTCATAATATAACGAGAATAAAGTCATAACTTTTCGAGAATAAAGTCGTAATATTACGAGAATAAAGTCATCATGTAAACAGAATAAAGTCGTAATATTACGAGAATAAAGACATAACTTTACAAGAAAAAAATTAAATAACACGTAAAATTACTACTTTATAATATTATGACTTTATTATCATAATACTAGGACTAGGACCATCGTACATTAGACCTACAACAATGATAAATAAAAATGAAAATGTAAACAAAAAAACAGTTATTCATTTCCACTAATTTTTTTATAAATCCACAGGGAGCCACTGGAGAGGGGCTAAAGAGCCGCAGGTTGCTGACCCCTGGTGTAGACTCAGCAGAGTGAGCTATCACTGATAGGATGCTACTGCTCCCTGGTGGCGTCTTGATGTCATTGCAGTTTACTGGTTAATTAGCTCACCTGTGGCTGAGCACACAGCTCTCTGAATCCATCTACTGACGATATTTCATTGACTTTAACTGTGTTTTTGTAAACATGAGGTGAACATGTTGTGTCTTACCTTCGGTGAGCAGACCGTGAGAGGACAACACGTTGTAGAAACATTTATTCTATGAGGATAAATCTCTAAATGTAGGCGCTAATCATGTTAATAGGTGTTTGAAACGAGACGTTGACGCACCATGCGTCAACTGCTGCCGGGATCAGTGACGTCAGGAAACAAACCCGGAAAATAAAACTTCTTCTTCTTCTTCTGTGGTGTTTTATTATGACGTGTTGCATTCAAATAACACCTGTAAAAAGCTGTCAATTTAAAACTTCGAATTAACTTAAAACATTTCTTTTCTTTATTATTTATTTATTTATCCCACTTTATCATGTTCTATAATGCTTATACTGTATTATTTTTTAGGTTCAATAAAGAAAAGAAGACAGAGAATACATTTACTCAAAAAATAATTGTTTTTGTCTGGGTATTTTCAGGGTTGTTACAATTCATGTTGGCTTGCATTTGGTCGAAAATATATATCTAGAGCTCTCATATGACTGAAAAAACTTGAACATTGTTCACATGACAAGGAGTCAAAATATGAAAGGGGTGGAGATAAAAAAATATATATATATATATATATACACTGTATATACACATAGATTCTTGCCCCACAAACACTAATTCCAAAGATAATGTTGATATTGCTTTTAACTTATATTGTTAAGCTTTGAAAATTAAACAACTTTATAATAATTCATAAAGGAAACACTTATCCCATGACTGGCTACATTGTGCTCAATAGCAGAAACCAGTCAGACAAATAGGACTGAAAAAGTGTTTATTAGGAAGTTGTCAATACAGCGTGGAAATACATGTCAAATCCCATTTTTTAAACCGTGTATTTCTCTTTGTTTTACAACTGCGGCAGTTACTTCATTAATCCCTAGAGTGAAGAAAAATATGTTTTTTATAAGAGACAGTGTTTATTGTTTCAAAGTCCCAGATCTGTGTGAACAGCGTAGGTAGAGGAGGTCAACAATAAGACATCTGTGTCTGTTTCTTTCCTCGACAGCTATCCGTGCCCTTGAGCAAGGCTCCTGACACTCCAAGGGCACCTCAGAGTGGTATAACTTGTGATTTTACTAAAGTGAGTCTATTCAATGTGCAACTCTTCCTCTTTGCAAATGCTCCCCGGAGCGTGAACTGTAAGAAATATGATCATTATCAGCCATGTCACGAGAATCTCGGCGTCAATTGACGTCATTGAAATGATTACATCTACACTCCCCGTTAGGCTTTAAATCAAGCCATTTAAGCACCAGTTACATCCAGGCTTCACAGGTCTGAACCAAATCTGTTTAATACAATTTTTAAAGAACTTCATTTTAAAAATTTTAAATATTTGTCATTAACATTTTAAATATCCTCAGAATTCATCAGACAATAAGACATCTCTAAAATTATAACCTCACTAATCAAAGTTTAGATTTTTTTTTATATGTTCCAACCAGTCAAGAGACAACTTGCCATCCAGTGAGTCGTCACAATATGTTAATCAAATAAAGGTGCAATCAAAGTGTGAACCAGGGTGAAAATAAATACATAACATTAGAAAAAAATCGAAACTCTTAAAGTGAATCTTACTTAGTTGTAGCACTAACACTGAAAGCACACACACAAAGTCCATCCAAATCTCTGCTGCTGTCACGGTTCCCCCGACTCAGGAATGCCATCCTTCCAGTCGGGGCTGCTGGCCTCACACGATGAGTATCACAGCAACGCCGCGGCAGCAGCTGGGACTGAAACTCAGCTGGTACACCGTGATCCCTGGTGAGATCGTACCCTCCCACTCCTCAGATGGCACTGGCACATCACGCCGGGTATCTCATCTCGAGTGGCTGACAACCTGCTGAGGGGCCCCAGGAGTTCATTATCAGCTGTACGCCCTTCACACAGCATCTGACCCCCGATCCCTTTTTAACACACAGGTTATTAATGGCTCCCAGCTGCGTTGGGAGATGGCCAGGCATTTCTCCATGTTCATGTTAGGTCAGCGTTTTGACATCTAGCAGCCAGTATTTGCATCCATGCACTTAAAACCATGTAAGCATCATCGACACATCTCTGGGGAAAAGTCAAGGAATGGGTTCTTTCTTTTTCTTTTTTAGGATTCATACAGAGTTTATTCCAACAGGAAATAAAAGCATGTCTGATCCAGATGTTTTTTAAAAGCTCCATCCGTTTCTGTTGAGGCTTCTTCATAAAGTGCTTTTGCATCATCTTGTCCGTTACCATAAAAACGTCACATTTTTACCTCTTTGGTATCCAAAAAAAGGATTGGAGAACATACTTTTCTTATAAAACTATTAAAAATATCTTCAAGGAGAGTCCCGTGTGCTCGGTTCATATTCCAGGTGCAGGATTTGCAGACCAGAGGTGCTACTTTGTGTACCGCCCGAGACTAGACGTGGCCCTCAGTGGTTTCTTCTGGCCTTTGGGGAATTGGCGTAAAACAAAGTCAAAGTTTGCCATTGTGGACATGGCATAGAAGACGTTGGCTTTGTCTGGTATGAGCAACTCTGAAAACAGAAAAACAAGAAAAATTGTCAAAAGGGGCGTTTCATTTTTTTTTCAGCACTGTTTTCAACAATTCTTTTGATAGTAGAGTCCTCGTGTTCTGACCTCTCTCCTGGGAGATGACCTGCGTCAAGGTGAAGTCCTGCCAGTTCATGTGCTCGAGGTGATGTTTCTCCAATGCCCTTTGAATCACCTGGGCAGTTTTGTCCTGACTGGTCAACTATGAAAAACAAAGAATAATAAGTGCTATTTAAATACACCTTAATTAAGTTGCAACATTGCACTTTGTGCATCACTTTGGCTCATTCTAAATGTTCAGAGAGTAGTGCATCACATTAAAGTCCCCCTCCACTCAAAAATCTGTGTTGCTTATTGTTTGTTTCACTGTGAAAAATGATTTATGTGCAGAGTTCGACACTAGGTGGCTGTTTTGTCTGCTGAAATGAAACGTTTCTCTGTGCTCACCTTAATTAAAGGTGCGTAGGAGTGTGTGTGTGTAGGATCTTGTGGCATCTAGTGGTGAGGTTGTAGATTGCAAACCAACTGAAACTCCCTGTAGGAGAACTACGGTGGCCAAAGCGAAAACAAAAATGTCCCTCTCTAGAGCCAGTGTTTGGTTTGTCCGTTCTGGGCTACTGTAGAAACATGGCGGCCGGCTCCGTGAAGGGGACCTGCTCCATATGTACTGTAGATATAAAGGACTTGCAGCGATTCGTATTTTCTGGCTATTATACTCTAAAGAACACATCCCATTTCTGCCAATGGATCCCCCTAAATGTTCCTTTAGATCTCAGTTTAACACGTGCAATATACAGCCACAACAAGTTTAGAAGCCAATCACAGTAACACTTGCACTTTACAAAATGTGACGTGGAAACCGGACGTTTCCAGTACACACACACACACACACACTGAGAATGAACTTTTCAGTGAAGTAGGAGACATCTTATGTTCACTAGATAAACATTTGACATGAACAATGTTTGCATATTCACAGATTATGGATTTTTCAATGAAGGAGAAGTAGTAGATATAATTTTAACAATTCTTAACAAGGTAATTTGAACGTAAATCAAAAGTAAAAATGTAGAAAGAAATTTAAAAAAATGAAATATCTATCTTTGGATATGAAAACGACACAAGGTGGTGAAGATCTAATAATTTGAAATCAATACTTGAGGATAAACTCACCAGGATGCTTTTGTACATGTTGCCGTTGTTGTGGCCCAGGTCCACGCTCACCCTGACTATACAGGAGTCAGCCACCTGGCGGTTATACAGCGGCAGGGAGGTCATGGACACGGAGCGCTTGTGGTGGGAGGCCAGAGTGGGCTTCGGCCGAGCGCCGCCACAGGACGCGACTGGAGAGCACAGATCGGTCCGGCAGTCAGAGGAGGAGCTGGAAAGAGAGGGGGAGTCTGGAGAGGAAGCCGTGGAGGAGCAGGGGGAGGATGAGGAAGAGTAGGATGAGGAGGAAGAGAAGGCCTCGGACACGTTGTTGCAAGAGCTGTGAAAGGACTGATGAGACAAAAACGAGAGAAGGAATATTGATGAGTGCCACTGGAAATATGGTCAAAGCATCTGTAGCCTTTCAGAAGTGATTGCTCTGCAGAGAAGAACTAAGCTATTGTATGGAGGATGGAATCAAAATGAAAAAATATATAAAAAAAAATAAATAAAATGAATGCCATTAAATGTAAAAAATCATGAATAAATAAACAAATACATAAATACATACATCAATTTTATAATGAATAAATAAATTAAAAAATAAATTAAAAATAGATGCAACAATAAATTTAAAAGTTAATAAAAGAAAGAAAGAAAGAAATAAAAGGGAAAACTAAATAGAAGAGTATATAGATAGCAGAGAACAACTAAGATTAACCAGATCTATTGGCAGAAATGGAAGATACAATGAAAAAGTATGTTTTCTTTTGTGTATAATCACCTGAAAATAAGAATCGCTGTGTTTTCGTTACCTTAAAATTAGTCGTTTATATCTACATAGGGAGCGGGTCCTCTTCACGGAGTCCGCCATGGTGCACGGCCATGTTTCTACAGTAGCCCAGAACGGATAAACCAAACTGTTAACTTTTCCTGCTTGGGCCGGAGACGATAACGTTACTCGCTCCCGTTGCTGCCACTCTCTCTCTCTTGCTTCACCACTCACTTCCCACGTACGCACACACTCTAAGCACTGGCTCTGCTCCAAATTGCTCTAGAGAGGGCCAATTACATCACGTTTTCGCGTCAGCCACCATAGCTCTCCAACACGCTTGGCACACGGGAGAGGCATCAGTTGGTTGCAATCTCCTCACCTCACCTCTAGATACCTCCAGATCCTACACACTGGACCTTTGAAGAAATATTTATTTATTTATTGAGTCATTTATTTCTTTTTTTATTTCGGCAGGTTGTGTCCTCCATACTACCGAGCCACGGTGCTGCAGTGAGAACTGTGTACCATTAAACAAACCCTCCTCCAGCTCAGCTAAGGACCTGACCAATTGAAATTCCACTTGTTGAGGGCTCACGCTAGTTTCGATGGCCCTTTAAAAGAGGATCTTTTGTGAAGGCATATTATGTTTCCCAGTTTTAAAAGCCATTCACTGTATTTTACTTCTCATCAGAAATGCTTCCGGGTTTGTTTTTTACGACTTAAAACAAAACGATTGTTTGTGAAGTGTAAATAGTGGGTTGTTGTGCTGAACACAGATGCCCATTATTAGATGAAGGCACAGCATGACAGAGACACCACTGTGCACAACTGAGAACAAAGTACGGACAGAAAACAATGAGGCAGACACATACATAGCTGTTTACCTGCAGTCTGATGGAACAGGCTGAGTTTGGGGAGGATAGATCCTCCATCTCAGATCCACTGGATCCAGATGATGAAACGCTGATCTGGTCAGCAGGGACTTTTTTAGGTCCATCGCTCACTGTCAGGAGACTGAAGACAGAGACTCAACTTGAGTTTGTATCAAAGACAAAACTCATTTTAGGATGATAATAATGCTGTTTTATATAAGATTATACAATAATTTAGAATCTATTTTTATGTATCAACACTGCATACAATAAGTCATACTCAAAAGAGCTGCTTCCTTTCATGTTATGGCGAAGAAAGCACTGTTTGTACCCACTGTGACTCCAGGGTTAGAGGGTTGTGTGCAGGTGTGTGTGTGCATAGTAAAATGTGCATGCACCGTGTGTGTTTGAACATTCAAATCGGACCACAGTAGCATACTCACGAGGAGAGTTTCTTTGTGAGTGTGCGGTGTCTCCAGGGAGTTGGCGAGCACAAGTCCAACGGAGGCTCCAGCTGTCTCGACAGGTCATAGCTGTGAGAGAAACAGAAAGATAGATTTTCATGTCCTGAGGAAAACTTTGGACTTGTTGCTGCTTTGTCAGTCTACAGGCATTTAACCCTTGAACGGTCTTCTCATGTCTAGAGCACATTTTGAGTTGTGATATCTTGGTGATACATTAGTTGTGGTTTACTAAGTTGTGGTAATCATGCTCTACCAATCAGTTGAGATTTCCATAAATGGTAGAGGTTGTTTTGCTAGCAATTCTTTATCAAAACTGGGCGGTGCAACTGCTACCTAAAGGGTGTATCCACATTTCAGTGCACAGGAAATACTCAATTTTATTGTTTTTGAATACTCAGCAGTCAGCAGAGGATTGTAAAACCACAAGAATCATTATCATTATTATCACATCATTATTCTCATTTCCATTGAGTTCAGGAGCAGTGTTTCTGTGATGATTACATGCACAAAAAACTATATGACACACTAAAAGAAAGGTAAACACAAAAGCATAATAGGTCCTCTTTAAAATGAATATGGTGTGATTTTTGTGGGGATCTGTACCAAACAAAGGTGTTTTGTTAAGTCTGTAGAATATGATGTGTAGGCCAGGACATCTGGTATTTTGACACACATTTCGCCTTAATATTGTGCCCTTAAAGAGGGGTTAAAGAGATAATGCACAAGATTATTTTTATGCAAAAGCAACTGCCATGGTAATGATCTTTTTTTCTTCTTTTTGGTATTCTTCTTTTCTGTTCAGCCTTTTTACATTTACAGATTTTATGAACTGCACATACCATGAGCTGCATCGCTACCAGAGTTAGGTTATATAAGTTTGTAACTAATTATTGTATTATAAATGTCAAAAGACTGGCTTCTTTATTAGATGCCATTACTCAGTATGACTGCACCTTAATGACGAATCTTTCAGTGGAAAGTTATGAAAGCAGCACACCTTTATTTGTCCATATCGAGAATTAACTCTTTAATGAGAGAAGAAGAATTTTTACAATGCATACTTCAGATTATGCAACATTTATTGGGCTTACAGCAGGCTTTCCTCAGCTTGTGATCCGATCACGGGTATGTTGTGTGGAAGGGTAAATAAAACACTTTCTTTAGCTCACCTCTCTTGGTCGGTGAGCAGCTTGTGTCCCTGCAGCCAGACAGCGATTCTGGGGTGATGGGGCAGGTTGTACTGGGAGCAGGACACCTGTAGCACACGGATCTGGGACAGAACCTCGAACTCCTATAGGAGAGGGAGAAATGATGGTGGATAAACAGAGTTACAGAGATGCTCCTGACATCTGTGTGTTTACATAAGCAAAGCTGTAGTAAAGTGTTCCATAAAGAGATATGTAAATGTTTAAAAAGGTCTCTAGCTTTCAGCATGTCACGTACTGAAAAGAGAGTCAGAAAATGTCCCTCTCTGTTTACTTTGACAATGCAAATAAGCACACGCCCAACTGCACCATCATTCACATGCTGACAGAATGCTACATGGACACCTTTGTACTTTGTTTTTGACCAATATGAAGAAAAAATTATAAATAAAAGGGGAAATTCATAAAAGATGACACAAAGAGGAACCACTTACCCTCCTCCTCTTCTCAAAATTTATGAGCACGCCCTGTCAAAAGAGTAAGTACATATTTATTGCATATATCAATGATTAATTGGATCAAGAAATGAACAATAACACTGTGGTAACACTTTATTTAACACCCCCTATTTAGTATTTATAAGCAGTACATCCATGATTAATAAATGGTCTATAATACATTGTTATGTAGTTGTTAGCAGAAATAAGAAACTTCTAAGTTTTTATCAATGCATTTGTTAGCAACTATAATACCTCCTGTGAATCATCCATAACTGGTATATAAAAAGATGAATCATGAAACATTGACAATATAATATAATACAGGTGTAATCATGACCATCGATAGGCTAGCGTATGTCTTCATATTTTACATAAACATTAAATATTGCATCGTTATTTCTATTTATTAATAACATATATATAGTGTATTACTAAATACATTAAATCTATTTATTTATTTATTTATTTATTTATTTATTTATTTATCTATTTATCTATTTATTTATTTATTTATTTATTTATCTATGACGACTGAGCAAATTCAAAAGGCCATGAGATGTGGCTGAAAACTCTGGGAGAAATCTAGAAAGAGGAACTTCAGTGAGAATATTTTTTCGTCAAACTATTTCCAAGGTCAAGAATGAACCTTGAACACAACAACAGTTTTAAACCCACAGTTTGTACATGAGTGTAATCATGTCATTAAACATGATTGCAGCTACCGTATGTTATATTGCGTCGTTATAAACTTTCATTAACTCTTTATACACCAGTTAGCCTACGATGTTTACGGATCAAGTTAAGACCTGAATCTGACTTTTTGACAATCTGTTTTATCTCATTACAAATATTATGCCATAGAAATTTAATTTGAAATGCTAAAAAAGGGGGGTAAAGTAAAGTGTTTCCCACTACGATGTCCTGATATAAAATACATAATATGATGACACATTTTACTTTACAATAGGCTATATACCTAACCACTGAATGTTTTCAATGGCAAATATTAAGCAGAAGAGGCTACATTATGTACCTCCACAACGTCTGGCAGGGCAGTGTCCAGCATGGTGAGGACGGTCAGATAGGTGCCCAGGTAAGGAACCACTCCACTGGAGGTACTCTGCAGAGAGACATGTAAGCACATCGTCCATTAGCATTACAGCAGTAGTTTCCTGTGTCACTGTATCTGCTTATTTGTGTCTTTTCAATCCAGTCATTAGCTTTCTTTTCACTACATGGGTTGAGATCGAACGGCATTCACACAAGGCAAGTCCCAGTTAGCAGCACTGTGGGTTCATGTTACGGCCCAGGAGAATGTGCATATGACTCATAAAAGATCCCGGTCTAGTCTATTATTACTGTCCTATAATCCTGGTGATCTGGGGCCATCTGAAACTTGTTGAACACCGAGCGAGGCTAAAGATAGGTTTGGGTATCTGCCATGCCGGAGTTACTCCACCCACACGGAGTGAAATCAGCTCTCTTGTGGATTTCAGAGTTGTATAATATATGGAAGGGATTTTGCATGTGTCTTTTTGAAAAGTTGAAACTAAACCCTGCCTCAGGTAAAAAGACAATATCACACGGATCACATTTTGTAACATTCCTACTGTGAAACGGTACATTTAATGTGGCAGAAAAGGAAGGTTGCTGCAGATATATGTCACTGAGCTTCATCTCATGTCTTCAAAACATCTCAGTCTCAGTTCTCATCCTGAGGTATGGCTCACCATCTGTCTGTGGATCGGACACCGCTTGGATATCTTTGGAGAAATGTTATCCACAGTCGCTTGGCCTCCGTCCTGTAGAAGTGGGTCAGACAGAGCTATATTCAGTTGAAGGTTATATTTCAAATTATTAAAAATATAGCATGATTTTTTTTCTTCGCATGCACGTGTTTATGAGGATAAACATTTGTTTATATACATGCACACAAGCATGTACAAGAGGGCGATAAATGAAGTTTGTAAGCAAATTGTAAACTGGCTTATGAAGCAAGTTCTTCAGTACAAGAATAAGACTTATTATTCATTAACTTGGATATCCTGTTTCATAATTATCTTGTGAAAGGGAGGGAGGCCACTTCCAAGTATTCTCTCTTCAGTCTTTGTCAAAAACAGTGATTAGGCTTTAAGCAAATGTCTGAGTCACTGTGTTCACATAGATAAAAGCCTCCTAAATAAAAGGCAGCACCTGAATACAACCACAATGAAAAGTGAAAAGGAGGAGAACAAGTTAACAAAAGTGAGACGTATAAAATCCTTTCCCAGTGAAGAATCTTTTTAAATGCTATTGTGAAGCAGTAAACACTAGTGCAAGAGAATACAAGTCGATCTATGATCTATTGACTTTAGCATCCTTTCACTGTAACTAGAGACAAGTCGCCTCTGACGCGGTCGCCTAAAGGAGGCTTCATAAAAGAAAAGAGGGAACACAATGTGCTTGGGGCCTAGTTTCCCATTAACACTCTGTTAAACATTTCTGTAAATATTAAACTCAAAAATGAATGAGAAATCCATGTGCTTAGGAGGATAATCATTTCCAAACATGTTTTCAATATGTGCAAAACATTCTTCGTCCTATATTCTTTGTACATAGCCTGTTGTGTTTATGGTCACAAAATAAAAAAGACCAAATCTGTAATTCCAGTATCGTGTCATCTGCTGAAAACTGCCCCAACACTGGTTTTATTAGTGATTGACCGCCCCATCTCAAATTGACTGCCGAGACTGAAAGTATGTACAGCTGCACTGTGTTGTATGCATTGTTAAACATTAACTCTTATAGGTAGGTCAAAAATGAACTGTATGCATTCCTATGGAAATGTATAGGAATATTTCTTAAATATATATATGCAGTATCTGCTGTGACCACATCTCTCAACAAAAAACATTGATTCTAATACGGTTTATTTTTGACTCGCTTATGGACGACTGTAGGTTCCAATTACCGATGCATCTAAAGATTAGCTAAAACTGTGTTTACATGGACATGAAGAACCCGATCATAAACCGGTTATGCATGTTCATGTAAACACCGTACACTGTAAACACTGAAGTAAATAACCTGTTTTTTGTGCAATAAGCGGTTTCCTTCTCACCTCCACCAGGAGCTCTCTGTTGGTCAGGACACAGTTCTCATCGGGGAAGGTTTCCGAGAGGTTATCGAACGTGGCCATGCTATCCCTACAACAAGAACAGAGACACAAAAAAACAAACAGATACTTTAATAATGAACTATTATACCACTTCGTCCGAGACCAGATGTTTACACCATAAAGAGAACATGAAGTTATGCTTCAGTTATCCTTGACGTTATAATAGTTTACTACATTGTTCATGACCTGACATACTGTAGAATATGGGTCACCCAAAGTCGAAACATTTGCTGACTTGCTCCGTCAGTGACAGTGAATTGCACTTGATGAGGGTTCAACGTCCTCATTAAAGGACGATTATGTAAAACGCAATATAAACGTAACGATGGAGACGGACAAAAAGTTGTGGCCTTTGAAATGGCTTTAACCCTACCTGCTGACAGCAGTCCAAGTCTTCCTCAGCCTGTAAACTGCATTAGACTGAAGGGCCGACAGGATCGCCTTGAGAGAGGAGAAGTTCTTCAACCGACGACAATCCTGCAGAGGAAACAATTTCAAATCAAATAGTTTGCGTTGATGATTTACTCCTTTTATAAAGGCTTAGGTAATGAAGCTCTTATGAAGTATTGTCTGAAACCTCACGCTGGCATTTTGGACCGACCTGTGCTACTCTGATCCACTTCTCTATGATGCGGGCCCTTTGAGCCGGTGTAGTGGGAGGCCGGCGGGAGGAAGTGGGACTGGAGGTGGCGTCAATCGGCCGGCAGAGCAGTGACATGATGACCTGGTTGGTGATGGCGTTGAATTGCGCGATGGTGGCTCGGATGGTGGGAGACATGTTTTCCTTCTTGTCTCTTTGCGACCATACACAGCCCAGACACTGGTATGGCACCACTTTGACAAACAGAGCCTGAAACGTCATAAAAAAAACAATCATCAGCCTTTAATCGTCAATGTAAAACAATAGAACATAAAATATATCCTCTCACGTACAGAGTCCATTCGGGTGAGCTGTTCAGCAATGGATGCAGCGGAGAACTCCATGATGCCACCTTGATCCAGAGAGTTTTCACATCCTGAATCCTCATCACCAGAACCCTCCTCATCTTGCTCCAGTTCTGCCTGGGCAGTACTGTTACATGTCTCAGCTTCTGAAGAAACACACAGAGCAGAAATCAAGAAATAGTGAGCATTTTTGCAGGAAGATTTGGTATGGTGGCATGGCTCGTGGACAAAGGCCTTATCTTATACAGTCATGTGATGTGGTGGAGGATCACCTTCGTTCTGTAACCTCTTGAGCAGCGCCTCAGCCTGCCCGGCCAACGAGCTAAAGTTGGGCTGGCTACGCATGTTGTCGTGAACGGCGGAGCTGATCCTCAGATGATCCAACAGCAGCCTGAGAGCCGGGTGCAGGGGAGGATCCCTGAAGTCCTCGCTGTACTCATCCAACCATGTCTGGACAAAGGCCAACAGAGGGCTGAGGAGGCAGAGGAAGAATCATTACAGATTAACCATTTAAACCAGAGGGACATATTAGAAATTAACCGCATAAGGGTCAAAAGCCATCCACCTACCTCGTGTAGCATTCACCGTTGTCCAGATCTGAGGCAGCATTGTCTCTATAGGGGGGAAAACAGACTTAGTCCTACTCTTCCGAATGTTTTCTGTATATTTTGTAATTATTATTTGCTTCTGTCCTGCGACTATCCTAAACCCGACCTCGGTACATGCCAACCACAGTCTAAAACCGCTATGTGTGTAATTGTTGTTGTTGAAAGCCTCAGCATAATGAGCACCTGCAAGCTACTTATTACTACATCAAAGCAGGCAGGGGGTGGTTGCCTTGTCAGGGAAACAATGTATAAAAAGATCCTGACGCAACGTGGTGACTTTGCATGTGCAACAATCCAAGTTGTTTTCCAAGAATCTAAAGCACAAAGGAGATGTCTTTTCACCTGTAGCTCTTCATCATGTTTAAAAAAAGGAGCCTGTACTTTCTGATCAGGGGAAGATAACCAGAGAAAGAGGCTAAACTGTGCAAAAATTTTAGAATTTGCAGTGGCTGAAAGAGGAGTTGAAACCCAAAGTAGAAAAGAAACTGAAGCAGAGTCAGTGCAGAGTTGAATGTGAATGAGGGGGAACGTTTCATTCAACTAACCATTAAAGGAAAAATTTGACATTTTGAGAAATACACTTATAAGTTTCCTTACGTAGAGTTAGATTAGAAGATTGATCTTGTGTCTGTATGCTAAATATGAAGCTACTGCTAGCCAGCAGCCAGTTAGCTTAGCATAAAGACTGCAACCAGGGGGAAACATTTAGCCTACCAGTAATAAAATCCACCTACCAAAAACTCTAAAGGCGTTGTTTCTCGTTTGTTTAAGCAGTTTAATTCTTCAAACAGAGCTAGGCTAGCCGTTTCCCCCATTTTCAGGCTTTGTGCTAAGCTAAGCTAACCAGCTGCTGGCCGTAACTTCATATAGAGTGCTACAGGAATGAGTCCTAAAACCTGTAAATGAGTTAGCATTTTAACACTTCCGGTTCCTTCGTCTGGAAGTCAGTGGGTTTTTTTCAATGTTCGATGCCTGAAATAAGGTCTGTGGTTAACACAAGCTTAAGAGGTTTTAACGTTTTGTTCTACGACATGAAATATGTCAGTAAGTACCCCACTTGTGAATTTTGAAGCCTGTATATGTCTTTAAAAAAGGCGTTTGCTAACAAGCAGCTAAATGAGACTACTAAACTTCATCACGCCGACTCATCCGCCTTTACAGCCTTGTTGTGTATACTCGCATTCATGTGGGTAATTGCGTTCATGCTGGTAATTGCATTCACACTTCAAAAATCATAAAAGTGGTGTTCATTTGTGGAGATTATCTCACTGAACAAAACGTGTAAGTATCATAAACGTGTGTTTGCCACAGAGCTTATTTTCTGCAATAATCCAAAACCCAATGGAACAATCCCATTGGCTTTTTGTCGAGGGAACCCAGGGCGATGCTAGCTTCCTGGTTGGCCTACAAAAATACGTCATCCCTGGAGCACTCTATTTACTGTACAGACATGACAGTGGTATCAATAGTCCCATCTCACTCTCAGCAAGAAACCAATAAGTGTATTTCCCAAAGTTCCATGAAGAAAAACTAACAAAAAGAGTGATTGTACCTCTGGAAGAGCAGCTCTATGAGCTTTGAGGTACCGGTGAAAGTTCTGTATGTAGAGAGGAAGATCCTGCCGTAGTCCTGCTCCTGACAGCCAGGGTCGAGGACGTGATTCACAACGAGGTCCAGGGTCGCGGCCTTCAGACGCCGCACCTTGCAGGTTCGGTACTGCACAAAAGCGCAGCTCGGACTCTTCTCACCAGGGTTCGGGGAGGACGGGACGGGCTCCCGGCGCAGAGTGACCCCGTAAACTGCGCCGTCCTCAAACTCCTCACCCCACTCCTGCACTGGGTCCTGAGGATGGTAGAGGCGGGAAATAATTATGTTTGAGGTTTTTAACGGTGAGAGTGTGGCTGGCTGCCATCCAATGTCGTGCTTGTGTCCCAAAAATATACACAGGTGTACGGGTCAGATACACAAATGTATATCTGGTAATGTTGCTGGTCACAACATTAGGGTCAGAGGTCGGGCCGTGAGGAGGTTAAAAAAAGCAGCAAGCCTCCATGCCAGGTGAACCAACACAAACAAGTGACACGCCATCCCACACTGATCCCGTGTCAGCCACAATGAGTGTGCAATATTTGCTGATAACCATCACGCCAAGCCTACAATGACAAACAGTTTAGTGTGTAATGATAATAATTATCAGATGCTCGTCCACTCTACATGTTGGTGTTAGCCACTGCTTAGTTTTCATTTCAACAATTTCTCTGCACAGCGATCTGAAATTACCCAGAATTTTGTACAGTAGGTTCACATGAATGTTTATGGACAAATAAAGGATTATCAAAGGTTAGTACATCGAATGGTACACCAAAGCAAAATACCACAACACATGCCAAACACAGCCGAAATGTCAGCGAGTTTCCATCAGCATCACTCATCTTCCAATGTTTAATAAAAAAAAAGACTGTGGGCTGTTGGTTCAGCAGGTTCAGATATACTGAACTGACATACACATTCAGACAAGAGGTCCGACTTTGTTTGATCTCAGTGAGAGCGATCAATCAGTGTTTGAGCGACGGCTCCTCCTGAATGCTCAACAGTACTTGACCCAGCATAGGGAACAGGGTTTATCAAATGTGAATACTGAGCGCCTTGTTCAGACTCTCAGATTATGTGAAGTGTAACAGCTAAACAGCTGTGATGCATAATTTAAAAAGGTCCAAAGGAGCCGCTAAACAATATGTGCATACACTACCACCAATGAATACTCAAGACAATGAAGTCACGGCTCAAAAAGCAAGGTAACAAGAGTGAAATGGTTCATCTTTGAAATTTGTTTCCATTTTTGTCTTTGCGGTTTACCTTTTCATAATCACGATAAAATTCAAGGGGACATATACCTGCAGAGCACAAGACACCCACAACTGCCCCCTTTACCGTCCATTAAAGCAACAGCCTGACTTTTCGTTCCTAGTATGTGAGAAGCTCCAAAAATGCTGAATCCTACATATCCCATAATGCAACTTAACAGCATCTGGGTCATTCCGTATCAAATCAGATAGAGGTTTTAGTTCACATTTTAGATTTCAAACTTTATCTGCTATTTGAGACCAAAAAATAATACTGTAAAATATTTTCGCTGAATTTTGAGAATTGCATAGTTTTTTGACACTGGCAATTCTGTCATTTTTTGGACCCTAAATATAGAATTTTTAGGGTTCAATATCTTGTAAAAATGTAACACCTAGAGCCATGAAATTTGGTAGGGGCACAGACAAAACGGTGTACACCAGATCCAAATGATTGAAAGGCACAAGCAGATGTCATACTTTTCATTACTGGCCCTTGAAAATGAAAAGAAAAGCGCAAAATGGGTGGTTTTGGGGCCCAAGGCAGTCCACCAAAGTATATACGTATGGACAATTCCATATTTCCTGCTAAAAAAACAGTGTTTGGTTGAGGTTGTGCCAAATATCAGGGGCTCTAACATACACAGAATACAAGATATGCCAAGTATGGCAAGCCAAAGTTGCAATTTGTTGCCGTTTTGAGATGCTAAAATGCCAATGTGGATTCATTCCTAGGAAAATGAAAATTTGTGTGAAAAGGGGTCTATATGTGGATATTTTGTGTGTACAGTTACAAGTTTTTTTCAATGTTGTCTTCATGTTTAAATTGAACAAGATATGAGGCTTATTATGCCCAATTAATTCCTGGCTCTAGGAGTTATCTGTTAGAAGATATTGAACCCTAACAAATGTCTTGGAATGACAAAATTCCCATTGGTAAAAAACTATGCAATTTACAGAACTTTTTTAACAAAATGTTAACAAAAACCTCTAGCTATCTCATTTGACACAGAATGACACATCTTTCATTACACTGACCCTGTCTGGCCTGTCCTTCAAAACTTCATAACCCACTATGTAACACAGGCAATCTGTTTGAAATTTCCAATCCCGAAGACCAAATCGGGGTAACCCTGATGACATCACCATGACATCATCAGGGTTATTTTCTCGCAGCTGTTTTCACAGGTTGAGTAGTACTCCTCATAACAAATAAACTAAACTTCATGAGTAAAATCAGTGGAGTGCTTCATTAAATGCCTGACCCGTTATATAACAACACCGGGCATCAATAACTGGTCTTGCATGACTCCTGTCTAATCCATCTGGTTAATAAGCAAATGATTCACAAATCCATACAGATGCCCTGGAGTGAAAGCAAGTACACATTCAATATTAATTCCTCTGATCTATTCAGAATAGAAAATCATTTGTGTTACAAGCTTTTAGATCTGAATCACATGCCATACAACTACACAACTTCTTGCATCTTTAAAAAACAACTGTATTTTTGAACTTGTCTGGACAATACGGGCACACAGCGAACATTACTGACTAAATACTGCAGAGGAGATTAAGAAAACTGCCTGCGTTCACAACAATTATCTAAAATCGGTTATCTGCTGTAGATGGGATGACTCACGTCCTCATATGTAAATGACCATTTAAATTTCTTTATGTAACAACAAAAGTTGAGCTGTTGTGACTGCCGGTGCTAACCAGTATCACACAAACCCCATTGTCCCTCATAGAAACTAGGATTGTTTGTTAGCTACACAGATGCATTGTGTCCTATGTTACTCAGTGTCAGCGATGGTGGTGCTAAGCACTACCAACAGGCAAATCTAAAATCTGAAAATGTATCTATGGAGATTTGATTATGTTGCCTCTACAGCATTTAATATGAAAAGCAGATCATGGAGCAACAAGAGGAGGACTCGTCAGTTTCGAGTGACAGACTTAAACACAGGGAAGTAAATACAGTCACAGCCTTCTTGACCTTTTGCAGCCCAAGTTCATGCCTCTCATGTATTAACATTTAATTTGAGTCACAAAGCAGAGACAAATAAATACCTGGTGATCTTTGAGAGTTGAAAGAGGTGGAAAGGTCATTTAAAAACTCTTAAATATCAGTTTTATTGAGGTTTTCTTTGCAACATTCGTTGTTATACAAAATAAAATGTCAATATTTTGCCTGTGTTTTACCAAAAAAACAAGGACATTTGTCGTTCTCATCAACCTAGATTTGAAAATATTGTTGCAATTTGAAAAAACAGGTTAAGAATATTTTTTTTGATGTGCAACAGACTGAACATTTTTTTCATCCAGATGGCGAGGATTCTTCAGAACAGCATTCAATGTTTCTAAAATTACTTCTGGATGTTTGAAACATTACTGATTTTCAAGGAAGACTGATGCTTAGTTCTGTTTTTCAAATGTAATGGTAATACATGAGAGGCACAAACATGAGGCTAGACCTGTTGCAGCTTCAGTACAGTGGACTGCAGATTCTCACAGATACACTAACTACAGATTAGATGTGGGATCAATTGAATTTACAGAGGTTAAGAAAAGACAGTGGTGGAAGAAATACTCAGATCTTTTACTTAAGTAAAAGTACAAATACCACAGTCCAAACTATTCTGTTTCAAGTTGAAGTCCTGAATTCAGAATGTTACTTCAGTAAAAGTACAGAAGTGTTATCAGCAAAATGTACTGAAAGTATCAAAAGTAAAAGTACTCGATATGCATAAAGTGTTATATTCTTATAGAATATTAGATTTTTCCTGTTTTGATCTCTAACAATATATTTTAATGTTGTAGTTCTTCAATTTAGATACTTAGGTTTATATACTACTGGGTATATTAGTAGTACATTGCTGCACCATATCATAAAGTAGCATAAAATGGAAAATACTCAAGTACAAGTACCTCAAAATTGTACTTAAGTACAGTACTTGAGTAAATGTACTTAGTTACATTCAGGTGTGGAAAAGAGGCATTTAAATATGAAGAGTAAGATTCAAGAGCCAACTACACCCAGTGATCTCATTTCATTTCATTTCATTTCATTTCAAAATGTATTTCGAACATGTAGAATAAAAAAAATAAATAAAAGAAAATAAAGAAAAAGAGAATGATCATACCAACAAGTGGCCAGTCAGAAACAAGTAGTATTTACATACAATGAAAAGCGTAAGAAAAATAAATTGTCAAACACTTGATGCCATGATTTACATATTCGAGAAGAAGTATAAACTTATTTAATCCCACCCCTTCTCCATAAGTCAATTATTAATTATTAACCATCTTCCTTGTTGAGCCATACATATACTCTAATTAAATGTTCCTAAATTTGTCTAACTATAAATATTATTTTTTAGGATTATAATTATTATTATTTATAATTATTTCTTCACATATTAATCAAAACAAAAGCACCATTTAATGCATCTATTACATTACAGACAGCACTAATCCCTGACTAGTTCTGATTGGATATATGGAAATAAATGAGCCTACACAACAAGCATTATTCTTGGATCATATGAAGCATTTGTCTTACCATTGTTAACTCCCATTTTCCCATCTCGTCCTTAAGGAGTGGTGCTTTCCATCTTGACAGCAATTGTTGGGACTGAATATCAACTTCCACCTCGAGAAACAGTAACTTTATGGCTGCATCTTGATATAATAATAAAAACGTTTTTAAATGATCTTGTTTGGAGCTACATTAACGCGCCTGTATTACAATTAAAAGACGACTTTCACGGCAGAGTCTCTGCTACATGTTATGTCAGCATAGACATGAGTATAAGTCTGCTGCTCCCATGTGAGTCAGACCAGAGATAAACTGTAAACCGACTTGTTGTCTCTCGGTGCTGTGAGACGGTTTGTTTGTGTCCTCCGCTGCCCGCTGACTGCTGTCCTCTGACTGGGGACAGAGACTGAAACTGACTGGGATTTATAGTGGGAGGTGTCTTTCTGCTGGAGGACTGAGAGGAGGTGTGTCTGGCTGGGTTTAGTGTGGCGAGAGAGGGTGCTTTATAAATGCACAGATCTGCAAATGTACAAATATCATTCCATGTGTAGAAATGGATGCACAAATGTGTATATATCACTTTACATGTAAACCTATAACATTTTTATGTGGAATTAAAATATTTACGGAGTAAGTTATGTGTATTTGCAAATCGCCCTGTATTTTTGTGGATGTGACTTTACACAACACAAATACAAAAATACGTTTGTGGGTAGTGAAATATTTGCAGATCATGGTATTTATTTGTGAATTGTCTTCTGTGGATTACAACTATTATCTACAGATCTGCTGCGGTACCAATCGGACAAAATTCCGTAAACAAACAGGAGGAAAAGTTACAAATGTCATGTGGCCCATAAATCCACAGGATGCGATCTGCAAATGCGCAAATATCATTCCACGTGTACAAATGGATGCACAAATGCGTATATATCACTTTGCATGTAAACCTTAAAATATGTATTTGCAAAGTAAGTTATGCGTATTTGAAAATCGCCCTTTATTTTTGTGGATGTGTCTTTACATAACACAAATACAAAAATACATGTTTGTGGATAGTGAAATATTTGGAAATCATGGTACACATTTGTGGAATGTCTTCTGTGGATTACAACTAATAAAGTCCAATAAAAACTTCCATAGCCTTCGATATAGCAGGATTTGTAATTTAGCATCCGGGTAGCCAGCGGGCTGCCATCTTTGTTTTTACTAGGAAACAGAGTCGCGACTTGGGAAACGGGTTGAAAATCATTTTTAGCATTCAGCAGACGGAATGTTTTTAATTCATATGGTCAGAAGAGTCTTTGTGGATCATAGAAATACAATGGTAAGTGTTTTTAAACGACCTCCGCCAGTTATTATTAATACAAGAGTCACGAACTGGGGCTAGGAAACAGCCTGGCTCTCCCTAAACATAAGAAAATCTGCTTAAAAAAATGTGAAAATCACAATTTAATAAGACCCAGGTCATCTATGATTGAGTGAATGAGTGTGCGTGAGTTTGTTTAAGGTAACAACTTCACAATCTGACCTACAGTACACGATGCTGGCTTTTCCAAGAAGGTGAAAACCTGCTTAACTTTTCTATGAAAGATGGCTGTTCTTTCCTGAATGTGGCATTTCGATGCACGTCATCTTCACAGCTGATGTGAAGTCCTGCCCCTTCCCATAAAAAATCCAACAGACAACAAACACATCAAACGCTCTTTGTTTAGTAAAGACATGGATGTGCTTGTCTCACCCAGTGAAATAGCCTACTGAACCACTGACCCACATGTGGAAGTTGCACGACTGACTAACGTCAAATGTTAGTGATGTATTGTATACTCATGCATCATAGGTACACCACGGGGGTCACACTTAAATCACTGAAACAAGTGACACAAGTGACGTTCATGTTTCCTCTTCACCTAAAATCGTGACAGATTTAGCTTCCGTTATCCAGTCAGAACAGAACAGAATAGTTTGTTAAGCCGCTGCTGTGAACCCTCTGACGTCTTTAGGTGTGGTTCTTCCCCCGAGGGCCTGTCATTGTTGATAGCGTTGGCATCATGTATTATCCCAGGCTGTAAACTCAAATTTGACACCATATAATGCGGGCTAATACCTGCTATTAACATGTCATCTTTTTGAATAAATTGTATTTAATTTAAGGTCAATTGATGGTCATTTCTGAAAGTGTTAGCAGACATTGCTTATTTTGATTCTGGTATTGTAAAGTTTTTGTACTTAAAGAAAAGTCAATCCGTTTCTCCCAGTAAGATTCAACATTATCAGGCGAGTTGAAGGGGAACTTCACATCACATGAACAAGACTTACAGTGTGTTCCAATCCACGTACTTCCTGAAGAACACTTCAATGTAGTGCACTGTGTGCATTCTGTACTTACTTGAGTAGTGCGTGAATTTCAACAGGGTAGGGTCGTCTCAAATCGAATACTCTTTGGCGCACTTACCGTAAATGACCATCGCAACATTTGACCGCGGCTCGCTACCCGCGAAAATATCTTCTTCTTCTTCGGGGTTTTACGGCAGCTGGCATCCTTTGTGTTGCACTGCTGCCTCTTTCAGGTTTTACCCGTCCACTACCCCCCAAAATATCTGCCTGTTTTGTTGATTCAGAATACACAGAAAATGAAATCAAAAGAGTAGACGTGAAACGTTATAACTTACATCTATAATGTTCGTTGTTCAGCACCGCAAAAGCCCCTGCGTCATCTGCCGCCATTTTCACATGTTTGAATAGTGGTCGTGGTCCCGCCCCTTCCGCTACGTAGCCAAGATGGCGACAATTGAGTGTGAAAAGTGTCCAACGTTCCACACTCAACGATTTGACCGTTTTGAGTACAACATCCGGGTACTTCGAGTGCACCGCATTTTGCCATACTTCACAGTGTGAACGCACTTATGCACTCAAAATAGTAAGTGTACAAGTACGGAAGTACACGGATTGGAACACACTTTAGCAGGTATAATTTTTCCCATATTCTCCATGTTAGCATGCTAATATTTCGCGCTAAACACAAAGTACAACTAAGGCTGATGGAAGTGCCGTTCGTTTTGCAGGTTTTTGGTCATAAACCAAAGTATTGGACAAATTTGACCAAAGTTGTTACGATTCATCCTGAGGGGAGCATGAATGTTTCATGGTAATTAATCCAATAGCTGTTACACATTTCACTTAAAACCCAAAATGTAAACATCATGGTGGCGCTTGAGGAAAATCAGGGGCTCACCAGAGACAGTAGGATTCATCCTCGGGGCACCATGAATGTGAAAATTTCATCCAATACTGTAATTGTTGAGATATTCTGCAGGCATCTCACTGTTGAACACACTCCCACCTCAGCATGCCGTCTATCAACGTCTACCTTCAGATTGTGTAAGGCTCTTGAGCAGCAGCTCTCTGTCTGCTTCCTGCCATGTGAACACCTGTCACGGATTACAATCTCCACTTTTGATGATTGCAGTGATTGGGCCAAAGAGGAGCGTTTATTACTCTGGGACACTCATTATGATCAACAATATTGGCTGACCGACTCCAGCTGATTGGTACCTGACATCAAATAATGGGAGTCAACAAAAGAAGTGTTGGCCAATGAGTCTCTGCTCCCATCAGAAAGGACTACAAATCTGGATTTAGGAATTCAAAGACTGACGCACAGTGGTTACAGCAGCGGTAAGGAATGCAGAAGGGCAGTTTCTTTATCACAACACAGCACAAGAGGCAAATACCTTTTGAAACTCTTAGCATTCACAAGTCTCATGACAGGGGCTGGTCTTCAGGGCAAAGCAGGCTAAACATAAGAGTATGTTTATCTTCAGCACATTTGGATTCGGTTAGTAAACCGGAACAATGTGCTCTACGCAGCCGTGTTTTAAAGAACCACTGTGTAAAATTTAGAGGGATCTATTTGCAGAAATGGTATATTAATAAGTATCAACATCAAGAAAGTGGCGATTAAACTTGCGATTGTAATATCAAGTCCTACAAGCTCAACCCAATATATTCTTCAGTGTATAATCACCTGAAAATAAGAATTGTGTTTTCGTTACCTTAGAATGAGCCGTTTATATCTACATATGAAGCGGGTCTTCTTCACGGAGCCAGCCGCCATGTTTATACAGTAGCCCATAACGGACAAACCAAACACAGGCTCTAGATAGGGCAATTTGCGTTTACACATTTTCATATTTTCATGTCGGCCACAATAGTTCTCCTACATGCTTGGCACACCAGAGAAGTTTCAGTTGGTTGCAATCTGCAACCTCACTGCTATATGCCGCCAGATACTACACACTGCACCTTTAAATGTTACACACAAGTTAATTATTTTTCTAAAAAGATCAATTAATGCAGATTTAGGCAACGGAAATGAAAACACTTTTGGTCACAGGTCAGAATCCAGACACTACACACTATAGGGGTGGCCATATAGTGGTGGCCTAAAGGTTAGGGTGTAAATTCAATTCCGGGGATTGAATAAATCAGACTGGATAAACCTATATGTAAAGTGACCCTAACCCTCCCTCTTTACCATCACTGAGGTGCCCTTGAGCAAGGCCCTTAAGCAGGTTAGACTGTGGTTGTACTGGGAAGCTTCCTGGTGTGAATGTGATCAGGGCGTTCCTGCAAAATAAATAAATTAAGTTTCCGTTCAGTGATCCAACAATGTCTGCCCTCCTAAGATTGCTGTTATACAAGTTAAAATATGTGCCAGCAGATGTGACTGCTTTTGGCTCTCTCCAAATGTAAAACTCTCCAGACTAAAGAAAAGTGGTAAAACATGACTCATGAGGTATTACCAAAAGGCTGTTTCACTTTTTTTTTCAGGGCTTCCAGGGCCGTATATCAAGTGCATACCAGGCACTCTCAAGAACTCCATCACTCCTGCTAATGACTCAACCACTCAGGCAGTTCAGGTGTTCTCCATGGAGACTGGAATGAAAGACTCAGGTCCTCTGACGCAAAACTGCTAAGAAAACAGCATCTTTTTGTGACTGGATGGCTGAATTTTATCGCTCACTGTTTGACTGCAAACACAATGAAATGAAGTCCCACCGCCTGGGGACACTGATGATGATGCTAATGAGTCGGCTGTAATCCTGGGTGTGTTTACCGTGTTGATGGAGATTATTGTGCAAATGTTAAAAACTGTCTGCGCTGAATGAACGTAACCTTTGGGAGAGGTGTGGCACAATGTGATGAAAAGCAAAAATCTACACAAAGAGATTGATTCCAGGCCAAAAAAAACACAATAAAATAGGATTATGTTACACAAAGCACTGAAAAACAATCTCTCAGTTTTGTTCATAAAGAGTAGAATTGGATCACAAAATGTAGTACAAACCCGTCAGCTGTGATTCAGAGTGGTATGTCACTGTTGGGTTTTGGTATGCCGCTGCTGTTCTACTGGTTTACACCACAAATGGCGTGACACTCATTCCATTGTCACTGTTCTCATAGTATTTACGCATTTAGTCCTATTCAAGGTCGCAGACAAATGGAACCTAATCTTACTGAACATGGAGGGAAACATCCGAGGCATCACTACATTACAGAGCAAACGAAGATAGACAGACCTAGCTATTATACTTATGTGGGATTTGGGGTCACCAATTCACCCATACGGCAACTTTTTTGAGTCTCCAACACACCTGACTAGCGTGTCGGCACAGTGTCAACGTGACAGTAGCGTCCACGCATCACCACAAGTGATGTATTTGTTGAGATGCTGATATGACTCTTATTAGAAAGATGATTGTAATCTAAGTAGGGCAGATCTTTCCTGCAGCCGTCAGGTGAGCAAACTGGAACTATGCCGACTGACCTGCACTGACAATGGATAGATTACACACTCCATCTCATGGATGATATAAAAAAACTGGACACTGGGCTTGAAGGTCCTTGGACTTCAATCAGGTCACTCTTGTGGAGTCTGACTGTCCATGAATAAATTATGTTTATGCTGAAATGACATGCAATGTGAAATGAATATTTTTGTGCGACTGCTGTCGGTCTATAATATAAGTTCAAATGTTTGTTGTAACTCGTGATTGCTCTGCACTTCCTGCTCCTTTTTTCTTTTCTTTTTATTTATTATTTTTCCTTTCCTCCTTGGTATCGTCATGTTATGTGTGTGTACATGTATGTATAATAAAAAAATAAAAAAATTAAAAAAAGCTGATTGTAATCTAAGTAGGGCAGATCTTTCCTGCAGCCGCCAGGTGAGCAAACTGGAGATAAGAGATCTTCCTCTGCTATGCTGACTGACCTGCACTGACAATGGAGAGATTACACACTCCATCTCATGGACAATAGCAGAACAGCACAGAGCATTTAATGGCTGTGGGTGAGAGTGTCATGTATCACTTTTAACGTTTAGCTTTAACTGTTGGTATTTATTATTTAAACTATTGTATCCTGTTTCATATCTTGTAGATGTTTTAGCTTTATCATGGTTTTTTATTGTATAGCACTTTGCAACTTTGTTTTGAAAGGTGCTATACAAATACAGATGTTATTATGTTGAGGTAGATGTATGTAACTGTGTGGAATACAGCTATGGGGTTAACTAAAAAAGAATCAGGGTTTAAAATGTTAATGTATAAGGATAAGGGCGGTCCCTTTTTATTTGAAATCTATACAATCTTTAATCCAAATTCATATTTGCAGTCGTATAAGTATAAGCAGGCTGTGGCTCAGAAGTAGAGGGGATCATCCACCCATCTGAAGGACAGTGGTTTGATCCCCGGCTCCTTCAGTCCACATGTTCGAAGTGTGCTTGAGCGAGATAATGAACCCCGAAGGCTTTGCCATCGGTGTGTAAATAAATATTAGATTAGATCCTGATGGACAGGTTGGCACCTTGCATGGCAGCCTCTGCCATCAGTGTATGAATGCGTGTGTGAATGCTGACATGTAGTGTAAAGCGCTTTGAGTGGTCGGAAGACAGGAAAGGCGCTACATAAATGCAAGTCCATTTACCATTTACCATTTACCATAAGGTTAAGAGGCAGAGCCTTGTAGTCCAGTGGAGGGCGGTCGTCATTCTGTTTATCAATACACAAAATCCACTGTTGATGTAGAATTTACCTCAATTTTGGGGTCACGGTTCAGTACATTTTTGAGTTAAAGTTAGTTAGTAATCTTCTTCAAAAAGTTTTGTTATATTAGTTGAAATCCTCATTACATCCTGACTACAATCAATAAATCAAATGCTCTGACAAAAAAAAAGAAACAAATCTTGTATCTGTGGCTGTCGCATGATGATTAAATAATTAGCCCGTCCAATCAATTCATTCATTTGGTCCGAATGAAATGATTGTACAAGCTGTGAGGACTAACAATAGCCGTGTTCGTTGTTCACATTCATAATGATGATTTTGGGGGAGTGGCTTTGGAGGGAGGCCTGAAGGGACGGACTGTCAGTGTTGCTGACTTGGCGACTTTCTCACTAGATTTAGGGACTTTTGGAGCTAGTGCTGCTAGCTACTTTCATTGGAAAAGAGTTGTCTCGGCTGGATAATTTAAAAAATCTAGCGTACTCTAAAATTACCAACCCTAGCTTTAATATGTAGGCCTATTTTGAAAAATGTAATTGATTGGTGGCTTTTTGGACATAATTATTGTTATAAAAATTATAGCGCTTAACTGTTGAAATACGTTTAATAAAAATACACACACACGCACGTCAACAGGTCAGTATCTCCATCTGTGTTAAATTGACCATTACAGCTCATAATACAGTATATAAGCTTTCTGCATTTAGTTCAACAGTTTATGCTCATACTCAGTCAAATCTTTGCATGCCGTCTCGAAAACTTTGTAGACGGGCTCATTCGAGGTAGACAAGAAACTGACCCAATCTTTTGAGGACTACAATCTTAACAACTTCTAGGACTACAAATCCCAACCTATTTCAGCATCTCACCATCATCACTATCTCCGTTTGGGAAGAACGACATTCAAGTCATTTTTCTGTAGCCATTTTAAGCCTACATGTAGTGTGGGACATTTATCGTAATTATATATTTGTGAAATGTAATGTGATAGATGGGATGCTTGTGATTTAGGAAAAATTTCAGAGATACTGGACAATGACATATAATCTCATAGTTTTCTCAAGGTGATTCTTTGACATGGAGAAGGCCCAAACACACAACTGGGGGCATCAATGAGTAATTGGTTAAACAGGAGACAGTCTCATACAAATTTGTAGAAAACTCTGTTTATTTCAAAAACATTCTCAATTCAACTCCACAATGATGAAATGAGCACCAAAGTATAACCCTATACATCAATTACAATATAAATGTAGCTTTTGTCTCTATTCATATTTCTCTCCACATGCTGCTTACTGATAAATAAGGTGCACCAGCATCAGATGCTTTATGCAATAGTCTAACTGTAGACGGAAATAACCTCCACTTTGCATGGTGAGTGGTAGTGTTATGGCTTTGGTAACAAGATTAAATATTTATTCAAATATGACATAAGATTACACCATGATAAAAGCGCAGGGACGTAATAAACAACTTTAGCAGATTACATTAAGCTTACCTTCATGTAACTTACAAATAAAACATGCTCACATTAAGCTGCGTCTTTGATAAAAAAAATTTACAACATAATAAAAATGTGTTTGGATGGTAACCATGTTCAAAACAGGCATTTTAAAACCCACAAAGCTCTAAATTGAATACCAGACTGTGAAAAACTGGATTCATAAGAAGCTTATGGGAATGAAACATTTAGTGGTAACAAAACACAAAGTATGACACTAGTGATTGTCACCTGTAGGCTCCTGGTGACTGATGACGTCAGGTTCTTGTCCAAGTCGGGTTCCTGTGAAAAAAACCCACAGTCCAGTCCAGCCGACAGTCTGGCTTCACAGAGGAGGTGGTGTTCTACTGAGCCGGCTCCGTCTTGTTCTTCTTATTCAGGACTTTGCGGAGGCTCTCAGGCATCAGGTAGGGCCTCTCTGCACTGCCGTCGTTCCTCTCAAGATCCTCCACTGGAAACAGATTTTTAAAAAATGGTCATTAGAGCAACAGAGACAGGTACTTTTAATGAGGGTCAAGCTTCACAATTTAGTGAATCTGAAGTTAATTTGGCCTGTTTCCACTTAACAAACGTATATAGCTTTGATCAATAGTTCAGACAATCACCAACAACATGAGTCAATTTCAAGAGTTTAAAGGTGCTATTTATAACATTCGATCACTAGATGTTGCTTTCTCCCTCCCCCGTTCCATTTACTTCACGACAAGTGGTTGCCAGACACTTACCGTCAATCTCAGCCATTTATCTGTTTTTTCCACACTAACTGACGACCCACAGATACCACGTGATACCAACATCGCTTTACTATTGGCTCACAAGCCTCGTTAGTAGTGGGAACCAAACGTCAGATATCTTCCACAGAGATAAACAAAACATTCATTTTGGACCCGCCAAAATTTTTTAATGATTTATTCAGAATCAACTTTCTTTTTTTCAGGAAAAGCCATACTTTTATTCAGCACCTTTCTAAAAGCTTTGTGGATGTATTTTCTTTTCTTTTCTTTTTTTAAAATATTTGTCTACACAAAAATGTTATCAATAAGACTTCTAAATGACTTTATTTCGTGGCTTGTTGCCTCAAATACTGTTTATTAAACCAACTTTACTGCCAAGCACACATTCCTTTGTAAAAATGTACTAAATGCAAAACTAAATACATTCATTTTACAGTCAAAACTTCAACATAAGAGTCTGCAAAGCAGCTAACCTCAACAAAAAAAACAATCTTCATTTATACAGATAAAAAAACCTGTTTGGTGATAACAGAAATTAAAGTGCATTTATATTGCAGAACACTAAAGAAGTAATACTGATGATCACGTGGTTCTGATTGTATAAACTGTAAACAATTAGATACCCTTTAAGTCAAAAGGTGCAAACAGACCTACGTTTACACTGTCAATTAGGCACATGAACGGCTTCAAGTTTCTATTGGCCAGTGGCAGTGGGAGGAATTATTAAAAAGCTAAAACTGAGTTTAGAAATGTCAGTTTGTGACATAAATGTCACAGTAGGCCATTCATACAATTTCCAGACATTCAGTCGAGCGGGGTTACGAACACGTTCAGGAGTACCGTAATCAAGCACCATGTCATTAAAGTGAAGGAAGACCTGGCTGTTAACAAGAGAATCTTTCCTATCTCCAATGAGATACCATTTCATCGTCTTAATCATGCAACAAATTACCCACATTTAAAAGTGCTAGTTCCTAAAGACAGGCTTGATGTTCGATTGACCATTTGCTAATCCCCAGTTATTGTTGCTATGCCTGTCAAGCTTTCCGTTCTCACATATTACACATTACAGTGATATGAGACTGAGGCTAGGATGAGGAAAAATGTGAGACTGTTTTGTCCTAACATAAGCTTGTTTGGTTTGCCTAGCTTACACACGTATACCAGAGATGGGGACTTGGATTTGGACTCAAGTTGCACACACAGTGACTTGAGACTTGACTTGGACTTGCAAAAAATGTCTTGTGAGCCTCTCTGGGTTTGAGAGGATAGAGGGATGTGTCAAGGTGCTAAATACGGGATTGGGAGCATTTCTATTGCCTCTGCACAGCTCTCAACATGGCGACAGCTCAGCCGGCAGCTTATAGCTGATGGTGCTAACAGTGAAAACAACGACAACACAGCTGACAGTGCTAACAGTGTTAACCTGATGGGGAACCGGGGGGTGGGTGCTACATTTCTGCAACGTAACAGAGTAACATTAGTCTATATCCATTTTTAAGGGGCAAAATACGGTTATTTACTTTAAAGGAAAGTTTTCATTGTGTATTTTTTTTTTCATATTGCAATGCAATAGCCCATTTAAAATGATCATATACCAAACAACTAATCAATGCTGATACTGTATGCTAATAGATAAAGGAGGGATGATACAGTACATGCTTTGCATTCCTTATAGACATAGCTATGCCGTGTTCTAAGCAGACCGGATGGCATGCAGCAGATGATAGAACGTTCATTACAACCATAACAGACTTGAGACTTGACTTGGACTCGCAAAAATTGACTTGTGAGTATCTCTGACGTATACATTACAGACGTTAGATTTATGCTCTATTGATAATTTGCTAGCAATTTTGTTTAAAAAAAGACGAAAAGGCTTTTCAGGTGAGGACTAACCGCTGTGTTTAGTGAACATGATGCTATCTCGAATAACGCGTTAGGCTGCGGTGGCTCGTGTGTAAACTGTCCTGCTCTGTATTGGAAATGGGAAAGAGTCGCTAAGTTAACCTACACTCTGATATAACATCCAGGACCGGCTTCCACACATTGGGAAATACTACACAGTGAATACGCCCTTTTTAACGGAACCTGTAACCCCCCAAGATAATGTAGTATGAAATGCTCCTTTAAGTTGGAACCAACAATGTGTTAAGAACTATAGGTTGTAAGCTAGTTAGCCAAACATACTAACACTAAACTGAGTTTAATACATTCCAAAAACCTTTACTCTTAATGTAATTATTACCTTCACCAAGGAGGTTATGGTTTCGGTTCAGTCTGTTGGTTTGTCTGTTTTACAGCAGGATTACGGAAAAACTACTGGCCCGATTTTTATGAAACTTGGTGGAAGTGTGTAGCATGGGCCAAGGAAGAACCCATTCAATTTTGGCGCATTTCTGAATCACGGGGGGATACACTTATGGTAAATGGACTTGGACTTATATAGCGCTTTTCTAGTCTTCCGACCACTCAAAGCGCTTTACACTACATGTCAGCATTCACCCATTCACACACACATTCATACACTGATGGCAGAGGATACTAAGGTGCCAACTTTGCCCATCAGGATCTAATCTAAATACTCATTCACACACCGATGGCTATGCCTTCGGGAGCTATTTGGGGTTAAGTGTCTTGCTCAAGGACACATCGACATGTGACCCGGAGCAGCCGGGGATCGAACCACCGACCTTCCGATTGGTGGACAACCTGCTCTACCCTCTGAGCCACAGCCGCCCCTTATGACCTTGGCGGAGGTCAGCACTCTCCGATTGCCCATCTAGTTCACTTTGTAAAGCTGCAACTCTTACTAGAGCCTCTTGCGCACCGTTACAACAGGCGGAGAAACTCAAAGTGTGAAAGGCTAGTTATGGTTGCTAAGCTATGATTGGCCAATCACTGATTGGGGGAGGGGTTTAGCAAATGGTCAATTAAGAAAATCCTTCACATCTCGTTTCCTATGGTTCAGTGTGTTGAAGGACAGATAAGGTAAATGGAATAAAGGAAACACTGAATCTCCACTTTAAGGCATAGTGTTCGGTAGCTGTATTATCTGCCTCTGCGAGATGATGAGTGGGTTAAGTGCAAAGGAGATTTTCCTCAATGGGCAACAACAAAGTCCTTAATATCATCATTTAAGATTGTCTTTAACTAGAACAGTTTAAAAAAATGTTGCATGGGTTTCGTTATGCCCGTAAATCGGTCTCTTTTCCCACAAAACTCCTGATCTCTAGGCTGCGTCCTCCTCCTGAGCCTGCTGCTGTTTCAACTGGACGTCTTCATCGTCCTGTTGCTGAGCAGGAGGCGAAGACGGATCCTCCGCCTTGTTCTTCCACAGAATCTCATGAAGAGTTGAGGACATGTAATAAGGTCTTGCGGCTGAGCCGTCATTGCGCTCCAGGTCTTCACCTTATTGTGTGTGTTAGTGGTATTTGAACGTGTTAATGGATGGAACAGAAAATTAGTATTGAAATGAAGGTTTTTTTTAAAAAAAAGGAAGTTATAGGGCCAGTAAGAGGGGGAAAGGGAGGTGGTGAATTGTGAGAAGTGAGAAAAAAAGGAGACAAAAAGAGACAGAAAGTCAAATAGCAAGCAAGCAAAAGCACCCACAGGCATTTCAGATTTTGAAAGTTAACAGTTCAACACCAAGCAGCAGCAGCAATTAACCAGATTAACACTGAAAGCCACAGTTATTTTGTTACGGTGGTGACATTTTCAAGTGTGGCACACCATATTCATGCAATTTAGAATTAGTGACAGCCCAACACCAAAAGCAATAAAAGATTTTAAGAAGTGAGGAAAGTTTTGATTTTGATTCAGCTGATAATTAAGTTTTGCATTTTATATCGAGGCCTTTCTTCAATGCAACAGATCTGGTTCCTTTTATGTATCCGACACTGGACAACCTAGAGGTAATACGTGGAAGGCAATAATGGCCGAGGAGGTGCTACTTACAGAAACAGAGGAAGAGAGTGTCCACACACATGGCATACACGCTGAAGAATCCATGGGCAATGAGGTAGGAGCCGACCACCACAGTCTGGTGAGGACAACCATAAATTACATATTTCATTCATAACACACACATAAATACATTTTAAGCATGAACATCATGGATCAGAACCAAAAAAAGCAGGGGAAACAGAATTATACACAAATTCTGTAGTGTTTTTGATTAGACAACAATGTTCTTCCTGGGAAGAAAAAGGACCAGCAAACTCACCAGGATGGGTACCCAGTAGTAGTGGAGATGGGGAGCTGTATTCTCAAAGGCCTTCACTCTCCCAGAGAAGAAAAAGAAGGCAAAGATCCCTGTGGAAGAAAAAAAGACCATAAAACTCACACTTTAATTTGATGAGTCGAATCATGTTAAATTCTTAGCTTCTCTTATTGATAACTGTTAAACAGTACTTTATGAGTTACAATCCAAATCCATTGTATTTACATATACATGTATTATGTATATGTTCGAGCCGCTGTATACAGTACAAACTCCATTCAAACTTCAAAATGCTCTATGTTGCACACTGATCAGCTGTGAATGAACTCATTATGATGACATGTGGATATAAGTTAAATAACACATTAACGGGATAGTTTGGGGGTTTTGAAGTGGAGTTGTATGAGGTACTTATCCATTGTCAGTGTATTACAGGAGTCGCACAAAACCACCAGACTCCATTGAAAAAACCTGCTATTTCACCTCGCAGAACACGTGAGTTGCTGGTCTACCGCTGCCTCGATTGGTTGGTTTGTTTGTGAAATTCTGTGACTTTTGTGAATCCGAACTAACCAAAGTCACACAATAACACAAACTAACCGATCGAGGCAGCGGTAGACCAGCAACTCTTGTGTTCTGCAAGGAAAAATTACTGTTTTTGTCAATGGAGTCTGGTGGCTTTGGCAAGAGCATAGATAACAGCTTCAGTATTCCGTTGGAAACATAGACTGAATAGCTGTCTTACGGCGAGGTAAAGTGGTGATATATTCTAAATATAGTGTACACTTAAACTGATATTGATTTTTTCAGGTGGGCCTTTGCTTCCGTGCGGTAACTCGGTCTGTTTCTCCAAACTGGGGTCGTGCCGACCGTCATCTACTGTAGGTCATACACTGACTATATACAAGTACCTCTTACAACCCCACTTCAAAACAACTATCCCTTTAAGGTCTATGGAAACCCATTCAGTTTCATTCTATTTGTAAAACAATATCTGTATTCCGCTCAGTATTTCCCACTGATCAAATGTAAATAAGCTCATTATGACGACATGTATAATTTATGAGGTATATTTTGCATTTAAGTCTATGAGGCCCATTCAGTCCCGCTATACTTACAAATACAGTGCCTTTGTGCACCACAGTGGTTGACTGTGAATAAGCTCATTATGGTGACCATGCAGTTTGAGTTCAAACTGTAATGCATAAAGGTCTAATGCTAATGTGTTTTAAAGCTCTCATTCACTCCAATTGCATCAATGACCCAGCCAACGCATTCAGATCAATGTGTTTTCATATTATAAAGCATGCCGAACAGCATCGATGCGCACGTATATCAAACAGATTTTCTTTTCTAGTCTAAAATACTGCATATGTTCAATGAAAAAATGTAATGCATGAAGAATAAGGGTGAAATAAACAGACTCACCCACGAGCCCGACAATGAGCAGTTTGCCCAAAAACAAGAGGAAATCTGTCACTTTGTCCAAAACAGCCACCCTGGGGGATTAAAGAGAAGCATTTATCTTTTGCAAAAGAGAGAGTGCAAGTCATATGAAATCAAACATGAAAAAAACAGTAAATATATAATCATATAATCGCAAACCCCATGTCCACTCACCTGATCATGTTCCTCATGAGGAGGAGGAAGGCATCTCTGGCAGAGGTGCAGAAGTTTTTGCCATAAATCGCCGTCTAGAGGCCAAATACACTCATTACATTCAAACACTTCAAACATTACTAATAATATGTTTCTATTTGAATGATGGGCTGAGTAGAGTGAAATAAACCACACACACCATAATGTAGGCGTTTCTGTTTAGGAACTTGACGAATTTCTCCAGACACCAGAAGCAGCACTTCAGACAGCACAACAGGAACCTGGTACACTTATTTTTGGCTCCTGTGAATGAAATCATGATTGACAGATTAGTGAAGGTCGAACCAACACTGGCGACACGTCTCCCAGGTTATCCCAATGTTGCATGAGAACAGTGGTTCCCAACCTTTTTCCTTAAGGGACCCCTTTTCTATCATTGAGTAGTAAACTGACGGTCCCTGACTAAGTGACATTTTATGGATATTTCATATTATATTCAATGCATAACAATAACAGTACAGAACAACTGATAAACTGTACAATTAACACAAAAAGTGAACGCAGTAACTGCAGGAATTTTGTGTAAAACGAGCGACTTGGATGAATTGAGCAGATTATTTCTTGTGAATATTGCATCACAGATGAGTTTTCCTGTTATTTTTAGGAACTTTTATAAAATTCTCTGTCTGTATTATGTTTTTTATTTTAACAATCATACATACTTACTAGGCTTCTTTTTTGACGAATTCAGCGTTTTCTTCTCCCTGACGCTTGGCCGTTGTTCTATTAGCTCTTTGGTTGTTTAACTGCGTACTTTTTAAATTTTTAAGTTTATATCTTAAATAACAATCCAAACTTTAAAAAGAACAATTTCATGTAGTTTTCTTCACAGAAATGAATAAACTGCTGAGATATAGGCCAACTGGATATTGTTTTTAAAGAGTTGTTATACACTCCTTAAAATCAAGAAGGCCTTGTGACCCCCATGAATCTAAGCTAGACTATTTCAATTTATTTTTATACAGCGTCAAATCATAACAGAAGTTCTCTCGAGACGCTTTTCTTATAGAGCAGGTCTAGACCGTACTCTATAATTTAGAGACCCAACAAGAGATCCCTCATGAGCATGTATTCCAGTGCATTAGGAGGTAGTGACTTTGCTATTTGTGCAGGTCATTAATTTAACAATCAGAAAGAAATGCTGAACATCAAACTAATACACTTTTACAACACTGACATTTTTGTTGCCGCTATTTACCAGGTAAACTCTTCCTGTAAGCTAGCTTGATCAAAGGTTATCGCTTGATTCAGGACAGTATGCTACACAAACTATGGATTGTAGCCTTGAGCAGACATCTAACTGTAGTCAACAACAGTACCAGACCTTTCAGCTTGTGGTCCAGATACTCCAGCAAAACCCTGATGATCTGAATGATTGAGAGGATAAGGGAGCCGAACGCCAGAGTTCCTGTGTGATACCTAAAACGAGATATGAAAATAGCGTTATAGTATAGTGTTATATGTCAAATGTTAGGTGTGAGATGAACTGAAACTTCCTCCACACACACCTGAGAGATCTCCCTAGGGCAGAGAACACTGGGAAGGCAGGCATGTCGTCCGGCTTGTTGAAGGCCCAGTAGTACGAGGCGAAGGCCCCGGCCAGGGTCATCTGTCCCATAGCCGTGACGAAGTTGGCACACCAGAAGAAGAGGAAGACGTTGTAGAACTGCAGGCCGATCAGGTATTTGTGGTAAACGGTCTCTCCGCCGTAAAAGGCGAAAAGGCACTCGGAGTCGGGGCACTGGGCCTTTTCAGGACTGGTTGTGTAGTTCTGAGCACAGATACAGGTTATATAGAAACCTCCTATACACACACTTTGGAAATCCACAAGATTTCTATTTAATGTATTGGAACCATATATATTTACTCAATATGAGCACTGTGATGGATCAAGCAGTCGGTGATGATGTCAAATAAATACATTCACAAGTGAAAATTTAAGGGAAGAATCAGGGTTCAAAAGGTCAATATAAGGATAACTAACAATGATGTTGTCTATAAGCTGTAGTAAGATTAAAAAATGCTGCCTGAAGGATCCAACACAAATATAAATTGAGAAAACAAATAAAATGAGAAAACTTACCGCTGGATCACAAGTTTTTCTTGAGTGGTCGCACACCGTCTCATTGAAAACTTTGTAGATGGGTTCATTAGAGGTAGACAAGAAGCTGATCAGTACTGTCAAGGACAATGATCATAAGGTCTTTAAATGACTACAAATCCCATTCAACATCCCACTATTATGACATTATATTCATTTTGGCACTTTTTTGTCAACATTAATGGCTGACCCACTCTACCACCTGAGCTTAATTACTTATCCACATGTGCTTTTTAAGTTTATTTCTGCTTCAGGCCATGATCAGAACACGAGATCACGAGTGTTCACAATCAACGTTTTAGCAGCCTGTGGTGGCTTTTTGTAATTGTTTTCAATGACAGCGAAGCGTTACGCGTGCTGCTTTTGTGTTGCTGAGCGCCTCACGTTTTTTTGCTCAATGCGACTCGCATTTTTACATGTGCACCCTGAACATTTGACTGCAGACAGTCCAATTTAAATCGGAAAAGCGCCCGATTATTAGCATTTTTTCTCATTGTGGTGACTTTTGCTGAATACCTGGAGCTTTATGACTTTACCAACCGTAGTTACATGATCTGAACAGAAAACAGAAGGAAGCAAATTAGTACGTTACTTGAGATTTAGGGTAAGTTGTTTTCACTAATTTAAACTTTACTATATAAACTATTAGGTAGCGTACAGTTGGTTTGTGTTAAGCTTACGTTAGCACTCATTCGGTGGTTGCCTAGCAACAATATGTAAAAAAAAAAAAAGATGCAGAAAATGGCAAAATACGCCTGATCGGGCAACAAAAAGGCAGTGCGGTGCGCTTGGTGTGATCAGGGCCGAATACAGTTGCACACACATACATCTGGGAGCTACCCGCAGAAAAACTAATGCTGAATAAAAATGTCTGGACTTCACCGCACTTGCAGACTCCCAAACTTGTGCCAAAACTTGTCCAAATCCACAATTCAACAAGTCCAAAAGGCCTCGAGCAGATTTTCTGCAGACTTCTCCTCAAAATTAACTGGATGGTTACTTTGTACTTTTTTAAAACTACTCAAATGGAACTGCCAGTTAGCACAACTATACTGTTGTTTGTCAAGACAATGATTGTTCATCTTTATTGTTCCTGATGTGCCTCTGTGTCACAAAATGTCTCATATATGAAAGTTCAAGCTTACCTTAATGAGTTATTGAAATCATATATGTAAAATAGGTCATAGAGTTATTTTCTTTGAAAGCAATCACTCCATTGTAGGGACTGGTGGTTTAATGCCTGGCTCATGGGCAGTTCCACAAGCGTTGCTGAGTACTAATGTTCTCTACCTGTTGCTCCTACGTTTTTGACTACAGTCAACCCTAAATAATGACCCTGACTGACAGGAAGTTGAAAGGATACACAGCAGTAACTGCCCAGAAGGCGATGACCATGGCCAGGAGGAGGAACGTGAACAGTGGGTAGAAAAGGGAAGACATCACATGACCGATGGCTCTGTAAACACAACAACACAACCAAGCCAAAAAAACAATCATCACTAGGAGTTGTATTTCGATTACTTCATCTACGCCTGTGCCATTAGTCAGATACTTTAATCCATTACTATGAGTCACAGTAAAAGGATTTTTAAGTCATAACAATTTAACATTGATCTGTTTTTCCACTCCTCCCATCCTCTCCTCTAAACCAGCCCTAATGTGAAGTCTGACCTGCTGGCTTCTTTGATGAGCGCAATGGCGAGAAGGATCCTCTTCCTGAGGAAGATGAGCAGCAGGATGATGATGACCTCCACGATGGCCAGGATAATCACTAAAGGAGAAGAGTAGCAGAGGGAGCGGTCATGTGGGTGTCCCCAGATTACAGCAACACGTCAGAAACTATAAAGAAGTAGATGATGTGCTGTGTACTGACTGAAGGCCAGCCACGTCTGTCTAATCTGCAGGTAGACGGTGAAGTCTGTCTGGAAGCCCAGATCCTGTAGAGTCACATTAGAGCCCGCCTGTCCTTTCAGAGCAGCGTACTCCATGTAGCAGTGGAAGATACCTAAACAATGATACACCACAAAACAGACACATTAAAGATGGCAATAAGCAACTGGATTTTTCAACAAAAAAATGGAAGCAGTGTGTAACAGAACTGAAAAAAATCTTCTAATGTGTATGCATTAGAAGATTAGAAAACACCACTTTAAAAAAGTGTCAGTTGGGCAGCAAACATCAGGGGCGTCGCTGAAAGAATACAGGGGGCTTTTCCAGTAAACGGGTTCAGTGAAAACTCTGAGTTCGTTGACCCTGAGTTGATGGAAAGTTTTTCCGTTCCAGA
>CAKALU010065365.1:0-61406 GCA_916700995.1 Hozukius guyotensis
GCGACTGCAGCGTCTTTGTTCCCTCATGGCTGGGCTGTACAGCTCTGGATCGCCGGTTACATTATTGGCGTGGCGTCGGGTTGCATTTCTCCAAAAGTTGATTCTCTTTCAACTGCGTTTTTTTTTTTATATAAACTATTCCTTTCTGTCACCACTGCCGCAGCTAAATGCACTACCCACATTCAAATGAATGTGAAGACTGACTTTTCGCTGCAACGCCTGATTTGGTGTGAATGCAGCCTAAGTCCCTTACCGTGATCCCAATTCACCTGTTCACACTGTGTAGGGAACTGCAGTAATGTTGTATGACATCCTCTTTCCTGTGTTAATAACCCATCCAATCTGCTGTTCACTCAGTTTTTCCCAGGTTGAGAGAAAGTATTTGTGGTGGTGTGTATGATGGTCATGTGCTGAGGTGAAGCTGACATTTGTCACTTGACTCCCTTTCACTAGCTGACTTGTAATTGACCCTTCGCTAAGCCCCGCCCCCCGCTGCCACTCCGTCAAGCTGTCGGAGCTAAGTGCACTCCCTGCATAAATATTATGTTATTTTTGGAAAAATGAAAAGGCGATTGCAGAGAGGAGCAGACAGAAGGGTCAACAATATGCGTTTGAAGGATATATCAGGATGTCACACTGATTCAGCAGCGAAAACAGGTTAAAAAGATAAAAGATGGAAGCTAAAGCCTACAGATCATAGTGTAAAAGTGAACCACCACATCACCTGGCGATCAAGACAGAAGACAATGAAATTAAGGAACAACAATGTTCCTGTTATGTCTTTATTCATTGATAAAATGTATTCATTAAAAAGCAAAAGCAGCATGTGTATACATTCAGTAAACCTTCAGTGGCTAGCGTAGCATAGAAGTGCTAGAGCTAGTTAATGATCTGCTAATGTTAGCTCCACAGGTTTTTACGTAGAAACGCTACATTTTAGAAACATATATCTCCTTCCAACCTCTCCGGGTAACAAGTATCACTATTACACAACATTTAACCATGACTAGTTCGAAATCCACTAAACCAGCCTGGAAAAGAAGAGCTGTATAGTTGTCGGACCCTGGTCAACGATGGCTGATGCTACGCTATGATTGGCCAGTTTGTGCGTTTGAGGGGCAGGACTTAGCGAAGGGTCAGTTAGAGAAGTCATTTTTCTAATATGTACAGTTGCATATGAATGCAACATTCTGGCAGACTTTTACATGTAAAATCTCTGCACTCCCTTAAACCAGAATAATACTACCTGTGACCTGGCCTTGGTTTGGTGTCAGCTGTTCACATCTAGATAAATGGAAATCAAACTGATATAAATATGGCTGATACTGTTTGTAGAAAAATGTCAGCTCATCTTTGTAAGACACTTGATGATAATGGGTTATTATATCTGGTATTTTTTTTATATTAGTGTCATCATAGCCAATGACACCAGTGTGTAATTCAACATGGCTACAGAGAAATACTGTCAAGCAAAAGCAAGAAGCCATAATAATTATGTTGAGGCTATAGTTTGACATGAAGGTAACGTCCAGAAACAGTAAGTGAACCAAATAAAGCCAAATACATTTCTTCAGCTAATTCCTTTATTTGAGCTCCGTTTTGGGGGGGAGAAAGCAGCAGCCCTTGGCTCTGATCATCATCACCACCACCTGTCACTTCTCTCAACATAACACTGTCAGAGCTGTTCCTGTTACTGTGTGGGAAGATGGCTGAGAGGAAATGTGTTTATACTGTAATCTTGCTCAGTGTGTGTGTGCAGTTTGACCTAGACCAGAAATTTCCTTTGGAATGTTGTCAAGCTGTTTTTTTTCTAAGCATTTTCTATTTCTTTCCACCCCCATCTCTCTCTCCATCTCTCTCTCTCTCTCTGTCTCTCTGTCTTTCTGTCTTTCTCCACCCCCCCCACTCCCTTCCTCCATGGCACTCTTTCGTCACCAGTGACAGAAGAGGCAGACCGGATCGCTATAGCGATAACATGGTTAGTGACCCTTTGCTAAATGCTTGCAGCTCTGGTTCTAGCATCTCATTGGGCACCAGCGTCCTCAGGCTTTACACACTGGTTGGTCCTAGCACTAGACAATATGCTGTGATTGTCCATTGTGTTGTAATGATAATAGTGGTTTATTGACAATACAACTGTAGCTGGTCACTCATGTGCATATGCATGTGCACACATCTGAGCCCCGGCCATGCATCCAAGTGAGTTTTTTGCATGGTGTAAGCCATCCCACCAAATGACCATAATCACCACAGCCGGAGACACCCCATAAAAATCAGCTATAATTGCCCTCTTACTGTGTACTTTTCACGGCCAGGCTGTTTTTCCTGCAAAGAGAGGGAGGATGTTGGGGGTGGGGAGGGTGGGGGTGGCCATGGTTGGTTGCTAGGCAATAATAACGCTTTGTTGACAGACTGGAAGGTCTCTCTCTCCCTCCCTCTCTCTCTCTCCCTCTCTGAGAGCTGGCAGGATACTGCCTGCCGTTGCTCAGCAACAGCTTTTTGAATTGCCTGTTGCCCTGGTGACAGCAGCAGCTGAATAGCAGGTGAAAATGGGGGCTGATGGAGATGCAAGGAGAGACGGGAAGGGGGGAGGGAAGGAGGAGGAGTCTGGCTTATGGATGAAAACTGGGTGGCTTTTAGTTGAGTCTACTCCATGGAAGAGGCTGCTGCATCATCCATATATTTGTGCTTACAATTCTCCGGCCAGTCATCTGGTATCTAAAGAAAGATGAAAAGAATCGACTGTACCGTATGTAACCCGTTTGTGTTTCTGTTTGTGTTTTACAGAGTGGAGGAGGATATGGTAAGTGTACGAAGCCTCGTGTTTTTTCTGTGTCATTATATGAGAATGTGGTTTCAAGGCTGTTAATGTTTCATAGTGTGCAGCCCTGAGTGTCAGAGTCAAGCGTTTTGTCTAAATGTAGTGCTCATAGACAAAATTACAAAATATGTACAGTGACAACGTGGCTAGGACATTGCAGCTCACATCAAGGCTCGTGGCTATTGGTTTGCAACAATATTGTGCTTTTTATTGAAGCTTTAGTGGAAAGAAATTTGACTTGAAGTATCTCTGTTTATAACAAATGTTGAAGATGCATGCAGAGCTAAGTATATATCATTCAACAGTTTTCTTCAGAAGATCTTTTGAAAATATATGACGAGTCACGTTTTAGTTTATTATTGTGATAGGTCTTTTGTTTACAAATGTCACAGAAATAACTTGTCTTAATGTGTATATTGAGTCAGTGTTCTTGCTTTCTGTCCTGCTCAGAGAACAGTTCCTCCTGGGATAGCTACCAGTCAGGTGAGTCTCTACACTTTTCTATCAATCAGTACGATTAGAAAAATTTGCAGAGCCATGTGTGATGAAGCTGGCAGCAGAGTATTGATTTTTAGTGCTCTACTTACTTTCCCTCTGTTTCTACACCTCTTCTTTCCCTATTTGTCTGCCTTGGTCTTCCCCTCTCCCTCTTGCCATCAGGTGGACGTGGCTCCTATAATGACATGGGAGGCCCCGTCATCACCACACAAGTGACGATCCCAAAGGATGTGAGTAAATGACTGCAACACAACATACAAACTGACACACCAAAGAAAGATTAGTGTACCTCACCCACTATACCCTCGTGTCCTGAATAACATTCAGTCAGATTGAGTAAAAAACATACATTGTCATATGTGTTCATGTCATCTGCACTATAAATTACATTTAGTCGTGTGCGTCATAGTCCATTATTTGTGCAGCAACTAAGTGGTATAGTATTCCAGTTGTAGGGACTAATAATTCATGTTGTCTCCCACACATTGACTTAGCACTAGACAAGGTCATAGTAGTCTTTCAGTGTAATTAACCAAACACATGAAGTGTTATCATCTTTTCACATTTACACATTGCGTTAAAACACCTAAAATATTTGAAACCATATTTTCTTGAACATATTGTACCCAACACATTTTTAAGTGCCACACATGTATTCCCAGTGCCTAAAATGTTTCTACGCATGCTTGTTTTTCTTTCCTCCCCACCCCTCTCATTCTCCTCTCTGTACCCCACTGACAGCTGGCTGGCTCTATCATTGGTAAGGGAGGCCAGCGGATCAAACAGATCCGCCATGAGTCAGGAGCCTCCATCAAGATCGATGAGCCTCTGGAAGGTTCTGAGGACCGAATAATCACCATTATTGGCACCCAGGATCAGATCCAGAATGCCCAGTACCTTCTACAGAACAGGCAAGTTCTGACACAGACTTGTTGTGTTAAACCGACTGCCGTCTCAATAGATGTAGAAATGCTTGATTCAGCACCCTAGTTGTAGTTGAACCATTTATCCCATCAAGCTGTGCTCATCAAGCCTACTAGCTCATCTTCTTAGAGTAGAACCCTTTCAAAACCTCTGACATTGTCCTGTGGGCTCTGGCCTGAGCTCTGGCCTGAGCTCACACCTGTTGGATTGCATCATAAAAAGTTAACTCATCTTAGAAAGTGCAGTCTTGTAAACTCGTGCAAGCTAACAGGAACTACAGATATTTATGAGATGCTTTCTTTCTTTACCTCTCTTTCAACCCTCTGAATCACACGTATATAGATTTTGTTAAGATTGTAAATGCATAAATGTGTTTTTCTGAAATTGCATCCTAATACTAGCTAACCCACTTTTTGTTGGGTTATGCATTTCTGTTGCCTGCTGTCTCTTCTCCACTAACCCCCTTCCTTTCTTTCCCCATGCAACCTGCACCTAGTTCAAACCTTCCTCTTGCATGAAATGGCTGTGAAGGAGTAGGCAAACTCAATAGTGCATATTGCATTTTTTAAAGGGTCAATGTGATTGACATGTTTCTTTGACGGTCACATTTGTCCATTAAATATGATTGGTAGAAGAAAAAAAGCTGTCTATTTGCCATCAAAGCCGTTTCACTGTGAAGCAGGGAGTGGATTGATTCTTCCCCTGGCTGCTGCTGTGTGGAAGACTAGTGATTTTGTTGTTTTTAGTTAGATCAACCGACAACAAATCACAGTCTGCCAAATAGCACAGGCTCCTCCTCTTCTGTCTCCCTTGGCAACCAGTAGGCACGTATAATACACACTACTTCCTTGTTGATGCTATCCCAGCTTAGCCCCGAATGCTAATACAGCCGTAGACCTGCCGCCGCTGTCTCATGAGTAGTGTTGTGTTGCCATGGTAACTAACCCTGCCTCCCTCTTCCTTCCTTCCTCCCCTCCCTCTTCAGTGTGCTGCACCTGCTTGGACACAAGGACTAACCACACCCCTCTTTTTCCTCCTCTTCCTCTTCCTCTTCCTCACTCTCCATCAGCCACTTATTTCACATCTTCCCCCGTGTTCCTCTCCGCCTGTCTTTCTTACTCGCTGTCTGTCTCTCTTCCTGCTCTGCCTCCCCATCCGTTTCCTCCCAAGACTTCATCCTCCCACAGTTGCATAGCTATATATTTACACTGTCATCGACCTGTGAATTGCAATTTTCTTCTTGTGTATTTTATTTATTTTTCCACTCTTTTTATTTCAGTGTGAAGCAGTACTCTGGTCATTTGCTGTAGACCCAGGAGACTCAGATTGAAGCAGACTCAGATTGCCCCCCCCCCCATCCCCTTTCTCCCCCCTCAGACTATTATTCTGGATTGTGGGTGTCTTTTTTTATTTTATTTTTGTATTTTTTAATGAAATAAATGTCCAACATTCCTGTGCATAAAAGAAAATGTAGATGTTCTGCATTTTTAAGAGTGTAGTCCATTAGTTTATCAGATCCACTTTGCTTTTTATTTCTAACACACATCTATCAAAATATTCTTCAGTCTCCTGACAGACAAAAATAAGCATAACCTTTTATTTTTTGATGGTTTAGATTTTTATGACTTGTATGTGAATGTTTGTGTCTCCGGTTTAAATCTGTCCTGTGCGTGTGTGCGTGCATGTCCGCTTGTGTGGGTTGGGTGTGCTTTCTCTGTCTATATCGGTCCCTTCACACACACAGTTGTACCACAGCACCACTCTGTGCAACATGCAGAATGTAAGCTACATTTCTTTTCATATTGAACCATTTGATTTGTCTTTTTAGAGATGTGGGAAATTTTACCCGTCAGAATGGATTTGGGGATGTTTAAGTTAGGACTCTTGTACCCACCAGATACAGGACAATTTGTAAGAATATCCATGGTAGTTGTGTGATGAAATAAATCTGTATAATTTGAGTAACACCTCAAAAATGGAAACTTGTAGCTAGAAATTTGTTTTGACATTTTATTAGAGATTTGACAAATGATATCGAACTTATCTATTTTGTCCCTGCAATTTCCTGTGCTCTACACTTGTTTGCTCTTCATGCTGTAGACTTAACATTGTCAAATTGTAAAATGAATAAAGATGGTGCCACTTTTTACTGAACCAATTTGCATTTTTAATGAGTTTGATTATTGAACTTTTTTTTTTTTTTTGCAAAATCATTGCAGCTGGATCAGTTTAATGTGCACAGATGACATTTGGGCTAAATGCTAATGTGATTGTTTAGGTGACAGCCCAACTGCAATTTCATACATGTTATTTTTAAAGCTATGACTATCAAGAGTTTTAATTATCTGTTAATCTGTAGATTATTTTCTGGTCTAAGTGATTTATAGGTTTGTCCCAAAATGAGATCTGCAAATTGTTTTGTCCAGACTATAAAAATATTAAATTCGCTATCGTATACGCAAATATACGCAAATATATAAGCAAATCTTCAAAATAAAGAAGCAGGAATTTGCAAATGTTTGGCAGTTTTTCTTGGGAAATTACTGTTACAGCAGCAGGTTATCCAGGCAATGCACAGGAACAGTAAATGAAATGTAGCCTACATAACACTAGAGATAAATATCTATAGAATATACAATATAAAGAATATTAGAATACACTAAATAAACTAGACTACTACAACTATATTTATAGTGCATACAAAAAAAGACAATTTGTTATAAAAAAAAAAAAAATGTTGCAGATTCATTTTCTGTCAGTCGACTAACCGATCTCTTGTTTGATTATGGAAACATCACCATCTTGTTCACTTACCTGGTAGGTGTTAAACTTTAATTGAATGTTTATTGGGTGGTTGCTGGACGAATTGTACCTCTAAAATTATGCTGTTTAGGGCGGTAACTGGCCCAGAACATATATAATATAATATAATATCATTTCTATTTATAATAAATATATATTAATATAGATAGATAGATTTTTGCCTTTCAATAACAGAATGGTTGTTGTTTCCGGTTTCCTCTCTTGGCTTTCTATGATTGGTTTATCAGCCTGTGACGAGCTCAACAACGGAGGCTCTGATTGGTCAACAGCTGCAAACCAGGTAGTGGACGAAACACGAAGCAACACGAGTTTGCGGTACCTTTCCCTGAATCATTGATTGGTAAAACATCCATTTATATCATTTTAAATATTTTTTTTTTAATTAAAAAGCATGCAAATTGTCGCTGAACAGGAAGATGGTGTTGACAACCAATCCACTGTAAGAAACCTGGGTACTGTCTGAATACTCCACAGTCAGTTCCTACATGCACTTTGCTCTTCCAGTTTTCAGTGAAGCATAATGACGTGATTTACCTGGGTATATCTCATTGACCCACGCACAATACTGCTCTTTCCTCTTTCCATTAAAAACAACTATTTAAAAAAAAAAAAAAAAGAAATGTCAGTGTGGAGAGTAAATCATGTGACTCACCACAGAAAGAGCAGTGAGAATGAATTTCATTCAGCAGCTAGGCCACTATGTTTGTGCGTCACAGTTTCCTATTATCAGTCTGATAGGGAACACATCATTAACACACAGCCCATTGCACACTTGAGATAGATGGAAAAAAAACTAGGCAGCTTTTAGAGGTTGACAGAGAAGGATATAATTTAGTTTTTTTGGTTTTAATAATGGGGTTTGGTCAGAGATGGTCCTGTGTGCAGAGCTTTTATGTTTTGTGCACTCTACTCCTGGTTATACATGGGATGAGAGACCCTAAAACACTGTAAATGGAGTTTGAAAACCAGCACTGATTTTCTTGTTGCATCTCTCCCATCTTGATGATGCATTTCCATTGTGAATGATCTAATAATGCAGGGAGACAATCTTTAAAATGGCACTTCCCCAGAGATGTATGTAGGATATTGGTGTTTTAAAGGGCACTGGCATTCACATCTCCCCCTGTACCCACTCTTGCATGCTCTTAAAAGCTGCTCCTGAAGTCTGTAATGTGTCTGATTAGAAGCAAGACTTGTCAAACAAAAGAACTGCCATGCTCAACTCACCTGAAAATCGCACAACTAACAAATTAAGTTGTCAGCCCTCGCAAATAAATGTGTAACACTTTTAATAATGCACAGCAGATGAAGGAAACAGATCATTATTTCCATAGTTATCGCCTTAGATTCATGTAGGGACTGCTGTGCAATGTATTTATATTTATATATGCTTGTGTGCCTACATGTGTGTGTTTTTTCCCCCATTCAGTAGTAACAGTGTCCATCATGGAGCCACCTCTGTTTCCTCGTGAGTCTGGGCAGCTCATAGCAGAGCGGAGTCGGGATGTGTTCGTGGAGGAGGAAGGAGTGCAGAAGGTGGCAGAGATGCTCTACAAACTCCGACACAGTGACGATCTGAAGGCCAGTGGCTGGAAGAAGGGGAATCCATTAGCTCCAGCACCCACCTCTGACCAGGGGAGTCTGTCAACAGTCGGGGGCCACTCCGAGAAATAGATTATTAGTAAACATGAGAAGTGAAGCACATGTTACAGAGAAATTTGTTTCAGTGGCAACAGCAGTACTGCATGGATAATGTGACAGGTGGTAATGATTCTATGGACCCAGTCATGGAGAGGCACTGCATAAATTCCAGTAAGACATAGAAATTAATTAAAAGAGGGCCCTGAATTAATATCTTCAATCCTGCTAATAATATGGACAAGATGAGACGTGGTGTTGCCTAATGTAGTGTTTTATCACGTAAGCAATCAATACATAATCATTCATTGTAGGGCTGCAACTAATAATTATTTTCATTGTTGATTAATCTGACAATTATTTTCTCGATTAATCGATTAGTTGTTTGGTCTATAAAATGGTGAGAAATGTCGATCAGTATTTCCCAAAGCCCAAGATGACGTCCTCAAATGTCTTGTTTTGTCCACAACTCAAATATATTCAGTTTACTGTCATAGAGGAGTAAAGAAACCAGAAAATATTCACATTTAAGAAGCTGGAATCAGAGAATTTTTACTTCTTTTTTCCTAAAAAAATACTCAAACCATTTAATTCATTATCAAAATAGTTGCTAATAAATGTAATAGTTCACAACTAATCGATTAAACGTTGCAGCTCTAATTTGTTGCTAATGACAGTTAACATGAGACTTATATCCTGTGTTGAAAAATGCTAAAAATAGTCAACTACTTTATACAATTTGAGAAGCTCTTAATACTCAAGTACTGTGCTGAAGTACAATTTTGAGGTACTTTATTATTGAGTATTTACATTTTATGCTACTTTATATTTCTACGCCACCATATTTCTGAGGAAATATTGTACTTTTTACTCCATTCCATTTACCTGACCACTGTAGGTACTACTCACTTTGCCGATTCAGATTTTACATTAAAAAAACATCTGATATGGTTATATGATATGATGCAGCACTATAATCTACCCAGTGGTGTATAAAGTATCTAAAAGTAGCTCCACGTTGACAAACTACAACATTTAAATGCTCTTACATGTGTTAGTTAGTGGTAAAAACTGATTAATAGAATATACTATAATAATATAACTCTGAAAGATGCCATTCTGCATAATGAGTACTTTTACTTTTAATTTTAAAGCATATTTTGCTGATAATACTTCTGTACTTTTACTTGAGGAAAATTTTGAATTCAGGACTTCTACTCGTAAGGCAGTAATTTTAGACTATGGTATTTTTACTTTTACTTAAAGGTGCAGTGTGTAGGATTTGGCAGCATCTAGCAGTGAGGTTGTAGATCACAACCAACTGAAACTTCTCCCTTGTGCCAAGCATGTAGGAGAACTGCGGTGGCCAACGAGAAAACGCGCATGGCCCTATCAAGAGCCAGCGTTTGGTTTGCCCGTTCTGGGCTACTGTAGAAACATAGCGGCCAGCTACATGAAGAGGGGTCGTGTCTAGAAGGTAACACGCAAACTGGTTTAGATTAGGCATTGACCTTGATTGGTTAAAGTTAGGATAGGTCGTCATGCAGCGAGTCTCGCAAAAGTTTTTTGCAAGTTTTTGCAATTTGAGGGTTACCTTCTAGACATGACAGTGAAGAGAACCCGTCTGTATGTAGATATAAACGACTCATTCTAAGCTAACGAAAACACAATGATTCTTATTTTCTGATTATACACTAAAGAAAACATACTTATTAATATTATATTCAAGTTTTGCCAATAGATCCCCCTTAAATGCTACACACTGTTCCTTTAAATAACGGATCTGAATATTTCCTCCTCGCTGAACAAATCAGAAGTGATTCAGCGGGCTAGAATGAGGTTACTCTAAATACTTGGTTAATGAAAACTGGCCACGAATGGATGAAAAGCCCAATTAAGGGAAATAATGTCATCACAGCTTAGCAGTTCATTATTACAGATATTTACTCAGATATCAGGAAAATAATTATTCAAGACAGCAACTGATGAATTGAATGTTTTTACCTAGAACATCCTCTGTAAAGAGGGAAGTAAGAAACCTTTTTAAACACATTTGGGGTCTTGTGTGTTTTTAGTACAGTGACTGCCTGCTTGCTCACTGCACAGTTTAAGTATTTTGGTAGAAGTCTAATTTGTGTTTTTCCACAACGCAGGCCTTGAACTGGGTATTTGTGGTCGACACCATGAACTTCTCCTTTTGGCCAGAGGACGAAACTCAACAGTGTGAGGTGACCTATAAAGGGACCACGTACACGGGCTACATGACCCTGTGTGCTGCCATCACCAGGGCCATGGAGGAAGGTGAGAGCATGTATACAGGATGAGTTTAGTTTTGTGCTGGGTTAAAGAGATGTTACAACAACATTTTGATTTGGTTAAAAGTAATGTATTGTTTTGTTTAATAGGACATTGATTTAGCTTGCACACAACTGACCTCTTTTGTCAGGTGCAAAGTTGAGGTGATGCATCATAGCTGATACTTACATTTGTGGTGGGCAACATTTTTGCAGGATTCATCAAACTTACACAGAAAATAAACACGATAAAAAAAACATCTGGGTGATAGTAATGTCAGAATTATGAAGAAAAGGTGAAGCCATGCTCTAACAGTGTTACATGACATCTTTGCCTTTTTTAGATTGATTTATCCCTTTTGTTAGCAGCTTCATCTCTGGAGAGAAAGATGTATAATCAAGGCTCTTTTTGTTCCTCTTTTCTGTGTGCTTTTGTTGTGCACTGCTGTTACCAATTATTGTGTATGTGCCCTTTACTTGAACTTGGACTGCTGGGAAATTGCTTGTAGCTCTGCATGCGCCTGTGCATCATTCATAATTAGCGTGAATGACTCCGGATATGAATCAATTATGTCTCATATGGAATAGTGCTCTCAATGTGTGGTCGCTGTGGCCTTTTATAATTACAAGAGATTCTCTCAGAAAAGCTCAGGTAGCTTTGCTCCAGAGTGTGAGACTCAAGGGTTGACACAGCGTGAGATCAGAACAAATTATGTCTTTTGAGCTGCTGCTGGCTGCTGTGGAGTTATATAGTTATTATATATAGTTATTATAGTTATTATAGCATGCCATAACTTCATAACTTAGTAGCTTGAGTGTCTCTCCAGCACTCCCTGTCTAGATAAACCATTCACTCACAGGCAGTAGTGGAAAGTACATTTACTCAAGTACACATTTGAGGTACATTTAATGCTACTTTATACTACATTTCAGAGGGAAATATTGTACTCTTTACTCCTCCACAGTCATCTGCATGATTAGTACCGGTACGCTATTTAAGTACATTTTGTGATATTACTTCTGCACTTTTACTTAAGTACATTTTTTAACTCATGACTTTTACTTGTAAGGGGATCTATTAGCAGAAATGGAATATAATATTCACAACTATGTTTTTATTAGTGTATAATCACCTTAAACTAAGAATTGTTGTGTTTTTGTTAGCTTAGAATGAGCCCTTTATATCTATATAGGGAGTGGGTCCTTTTCACGTAATCCGCCATGTTTCTACAGTAGCCTAGAATGGAAAAACCAAACACTGGCTCTAGAGAGAGAACTATGGCGGCCTTCTTACCTGAAGGCCGCCATAGTTCTCCGACACGCTTTTGAAACTGACCGTGGTACCGCCAGCCGCCATCTGACTTCCGTTGCTCCTAAAGTAGTGTGATGGTAAGGATGGCCTCTGAGCGAGGCGAACAGCGTTACTATGGTTTTTACCGCATTCTTGAAAGGGAGGAGTGAGCGGAGGGTTACTCAGTTGGTTGCGATCTGCAACCACACTACTAGATGTCGCCAAATCCTACACACTGCACCTTTAAGTAAAGTATCTGAATACTTCTTCCATCGCTGTCCACAGGTATACCCATCACTGATCCGAAGTACTTCTCTCAGATGAGTGTGGAGGAGTTGGGACATGTCCTTCGATCAGACAATGAGACACCCATGCCCATGCTTCAGGAGCGCCACCAGGTTCTAACATTATCTTGTTAATGTCCCATATCCAGAGCACTAGAAATCTCACAAGTTGCTTCGATGATTTTACATTGGTATCACGATTGATACATTTGTGTTTTTACTTTATGTTTAAAACTTAGTATTTGACATGCAAAGCTTCTGCGTGAACCCATGTAGACAGCCTTCTCAGCATTTATGTTGCACAAAACAAAAGCAGTGCTTTTCAATATAACGAAAAACAGATGTGGTTAAAAAAACAGGATGTATCATCTCATCTCTCAAGTCAATAGATTCTGAACAAAGAAGGTACACTGAATCAATAACCAGCGTATTATAGCATCCCTACATACAGTACATTACGTAGCTCAGATCATATACTGTAGTCTCTGTGTGCTTTTGTCTTTCTTTGTATGTAGAGTCACACATGTTATTTACAAAAGTGAAAATAATACTGAATGAATTTCCAACCTTACATACCATGTTACATGACAGATTAGATTTTATTAGATTATGTGTCACTGCATTTTTTTTCTCATATTAAATAAGAAAAACTGATTTTGAAGCTCATATAATTATTGTCTGTCTGTGTTACATTATTAGCTGAACTGTATTCCCTGTATGATCAGTGGAAATTGAAAGTATGAAAGCAGCTCTTAACCTCCTACTCATCGTAATTGTTAAATTTGAACACATCACATTCTGTATGTTTCTAACAAGGTGCTCACTGAAGGCGGCCGCGTGCTGCAGGAACACGGCGGAAGCTTCCGGAGTTTTATTAGCCGAGCCGGGAACGACGCCCGGAAGATGATGGAGCTCATCGTGGAGAAGATTCCTTCCTACAGGGACGAAGCTACATATGAGGTTAGAGTTAGAGAGGGTCTAAGTTGTGGAATATTTAATGTTTGCCAGAGAAATTTTCCCATGAAGCATCCTTGAAATTTTATATTTTTACTACCTGCAAAGCTCACGGTCAAGCCATGACAATGATTAAAATGTTAACTACATCTCAGATACTAAAATAATCATAATTTCTGGTTGGATATGTGTTCATTTACAAACTTATCAAATAGTAACTTCCACAACATTTGGTTTTATCTTTTAGATGTTACAGTCATTTTACAGTGCTTCAGTTTTTCTCTCAAATTCATTGTGTGTACAATGAGTGTACTATACTGAACTGTATAAACACTTTGAATTCATAGTACTTTAAAAATATACAAAATGTGTAAAACATCTTGAAAGCACATAGGAGGTGTATGTGATCTGAGATAAATGATGCATTTGGAGAACTTAAGATAAATGTGATGTGAGAGTTCCATCTCCTGGCCAGAGACAGTGTGGCAATAATGCTCATAATTCATATTATACAGTCAGTGAAGGAGCAAATTATACACTTTGCACATGCATTGTTGCCATGATTTTAGATTATTTTACCTTTTTCTTATCCAGGATATTTCCCCTTGCAATTAAAAATGACTTTTTCAAGGGAGTCCTGGCCAAGACGGCAGCATAAACAGTTTTACATAAAACAACAAACAGACTTAAAACGAAATTGATATTGTCTTTGTGTAAGAACATCTGTCTAGTAATGAAAAAGCAATGGATCGAACAGCACATATAGTATGAGCAGAGTGTGTGTTTCAGGGGAAGAGAATCTCGTTCTACAAGCGAGCCCAGATCCTGGTGGCAGATTTCTGGGGCGTCTTGGAGGCCAGAGGAGAGGGTGACATCATCGACATGGACTGGCTCACCATGTTTGCAGACTACAGGGTCCCTCAGGCTCTCGTCTACCTCGGAGCACTACGATACTCTGACGCACTGATGCAGGCGCTGAACAACGGTGAGACAGGAGTGAATGTGTTTCTCTGGTCATAAAGACATGATTCATTTAGAAACAGTCAGGTATAATCTCTCTCTCTCTGTGTGTGTGTTATGCGTTTGTCTCCCATTTCTCTCAGGGGAGCTGCTGAGCTCAGGGGACAGGAGAGAGGTCGAGATCCGAGGTTGTTCAATTTGGTCTGTGGAGCTGATCAAAGACCGCCTTTGCAAGCTGGTGAAGGAGAGAGATGGACAGACCTGTAACATCAACTCTGCAATCATCGACTTCTACCTGTGGCCTTACGCCAAGCAGCACCACAAAGAGATGGCCCACATTCCCATACACCACACACGCTGTATTTACTACTGACGCGCTGGCTGGCAGCATTACATGCAGTAGGTTGCACTTCTCAGCGTGCAGCCTTGGCATCGGTGCCTTTCCCTGGGATAAAGCCAGTCATGTCTCTGTGCCAGATATATGTACAAGTGGGCTTCTCTCTCACTGTAATGGAAGCAGGTGACAAGCTTTAATGTAGCTTGTTGGTGTATGTGGGTAGTAACACTGTTGTCCATTCGCAGTCAATTAAAATGTTTACTGATTTGATGTGGAACATTTTCTAACAAACTGTTTGCTGTAATGAAAAGCAAGTGATCATACTGTATGCGAACATACAATGATGGACACATTGGCGTATCTGCAGCGGCTCGAACTTGTGAACTGACACTCGGCAAACAGTGAAAATTAAATATTTTGATTAGATATTGTTAATGTCAATATTCACATGATCCACTGCTCATGTAAAAGCATCGTGTCTGCAGGGAAACTCCTAAAGGAAGTCTTTCTAATTTTTTAAGAAATTTATGTTTTGAATGATCACAAATGAATAAGTTCAATGTTAAGTAAGAAAAAAACAGTATTTGTGCGAGCCAAAAGCAGCTGGAATGTGTGACTACTTTATCTAAATATTCTATATCTCAAATTATGTAGTGGCATCTAGTGTTTGGGTGGAGGAAGAGGAGTGGAAGAGGAAGAAAAGGCATGCAGGAGAAGAAGCATCAGCCTCCAATAAATGTATCCTATGTATTCATGCGAGGCTCTGTACAGACTGTGGCAACAAATTTCAATGGAAAAGGACAATAAAGAATATATCTATATCATGTTTGCAGACAATATCATAATATCATTAATAAAATACAAGATGTAACTTTTGCTCTTGAGAGATTTAACTTGAATAAAATACGGTTAACTGGTGACAAATAGAATAAAGTACAAGAGGTATCTTTTAGGAAAAAGTATAAACTGGATAGTGGATATTCTTTTGTAAATATTTCTAATTTATATATATATAAATTAGAAAAATGTAAACACTTTTTTAACTTTATATTTGTACTTATATTTTTGGAAAAAAATATGAAAACGTCGATAATTAATAGGCTATGAAATTGCATCATCATTTTTTTGTTAATTTGAGTGTCCTTGTGTTATAATGCCACATTTTTTATTTATTTATTTATTTATTTACAATACTCTTTTGTTTGTAGGCCTACATATGTTTTGATGTAGCTACGTATGTGTGTCAGAGGGTGGCGCTGTTGCCTTCATGGACCACTCGGTCCGCCACTCCATGAAGGCTCTTGAACGCCTCTTCTGCTCTCTTCTTCTTCTACTGCTGCTTAGTGATGGGAATTACGGCTCTTTTTAGTGAGCCAGATCATTTGGCTCAGCTCACCAAGAAGAGCCGGATCTTTCGGCTCCCAAACGGCTCTTCGTTTTACCACTTCTGCCTTTTATAGTTCAGCCAAATTTAGCGCTGTTTTGAGCTATTAGTATGTGTGCACATATATCACTTAAATCATTCAATATAATTATACCAAACCTTATAATTTCCAGAATACCATCATTTTACATGCTGCTTTGTTTCTGACTGTCACTCATCTTGTCTGCTATTCGCGCACCGCACTCCTCTCTCTCTTTCTCTGCTCCTCTCCCTCCTGCTCTGTACCTGTAGACCGTCAGCGCGCCGCGCTCCCCCGCCCCTCCCTGCTTGATGGTCTGATCCTTGTCTGTCATCACCTGATTGGACATCATTAACACAACATTCAGTCACAGTCACCGCATGGAGTGCCCGTGGTGTGGAAAATATCGTCCTATCATTCTGCCTTGAATTAATTAAAGAAAAAAGAAAAGAAAAAGCCGGCTCTCGGACGGGAGCCTGCTTTTATCGTTCACTTAAAAGAGCCGGCTCTTTGATCCGGCTCGTTCGGGACCGACACATCACTACTGCTGCTGCACCGCGGCGGCGGCGGTTTCCCGGGCAACCGAGCAGCGACAACAAATGGGAGATGGACCCAAGTTAACAACAACACAACAGATGAGGACGAGGACGGACAGTTAAACTCACAACAAGACCAGTATAAAACGACTTGTTTAGGTAAAATGTAGCTCATTGGCTCATGTTTATATCGTATATCCACATAAAAAAGTTTCACCTCAACTCCTCAGCCACCCTTCCCCGTGATGAGCGAGGTGTGTGTCCGGGTGGCGCTCCGTGTCCGGCCCCTGCTCCCCAGAGAAGTCCTCCACAACCACCAGGTGTGTGTGCGGCTGGTTCCGGGCTCCTCTCAGGTGATGCTCGGCTCGGACCGACTCTTCTCCTTCGACCACGCGTTTGGACCGACAGCCAGCCAGGATGAGGTGTACGAGTCCTGCGTCCAGCCGCTGGTGGAGGCCCTGGTGGACGGACACAATGCCACCGTCTTCTGCTATGGACAGACAGGCTCAGGGAAGACATACACACTCGGAGGAGGGAACCTCCTGGGTAAGTTGTGGCATCAGGGCATCTTTACTGTATGTTCAAGGTGATCTTTGTAGTTTTGTAGTATATGGTCTCTTCTAATGTTTCACTCTCTGGTCTTTGCAACTTCCTGCAGCTGTCAGACTCCACAACCAGCTCTGCTCCCAGTAGACCACTTACACTTACACACCAAAAACTGACAATAACCTGATATTTTCAGGGGTAGAATTTCATTTAATTCTCACTGTGCAATATCATTTTCCACTTGTGCAATTTTGTTAATAGTCTGTTTATTGTCAATACTGTATATACTGCTCCTATTTTTATACTTCCTTCTATTTAAATGTTTCATATTTTGTTACACTTTGTTTAGCTCTTTTTTACTGTGTTAGCTGGTGCATCTTGTTTTTTGCACTATCCCCTTTGCTGCTGTACACTGCAAATTTCCCCACTGCGGAACTAATAAAGGAATATCTTATCTTATCTTATCTTATGTACTTTATGTCTTTCTTCCTTCTCTCAGATGAAGAGGGAGGGATTATTGACCGTGTGGCCCAGGATGTGTTCCTGTTGCTGGGGGAGAAGAGGCAGGATGGTGATGGTGATGGTGTGGAAGCCACGGTGCGGGTCTCATATATGGAGCTGTACAGGGAGGAACTGCGAGACCTGCTGGAGCTGCACACCATTCATAAAGAGCTTCATATCAGAGAGGATGAGAGGGGAAACACAGGTGATTAAAATGTCTTTTTGACTGGCATGCAAATGTGACAAAATATGATTATTTCTACATGTTTAAAATAGAGTGCACATTAAGGGAATGAGCTCATAGGATTTCCTTAAAAAAGGACTTTCAGACATCACAAAATGCCAAGTTTGGACTTGGTCAGTTTGTACATTGGACTTCAGCCCACTGAAGAAAGTAATATTCTACCTCAGTGTAAAAGTGTTTCTTTAAAACAGATCATTGTGTGATTTTGTTTGTGTTTTCAGTGGTGATGGGAGCCAAAGAGATGGTAGTGACCTCAGCAGAGGAGCTACTAGGTGTTCTAGAGACGGGCAATGCCCTGCGCCACACTGGCACCACAGGGATGAACGAGCACTCCAGTCGCTCTCACGCCATCCTCACCCTTCAGCTTATCCAGCGTTGCCACAGCAGCACCAACAGCTCCTCCTTAAAATTTGCCCGCTCTTCCAAACTCTGCCTGGTTGACCTCGCAGGCTCAGAGCGAGCTGGGAAAACTGGAAACACTGGGACACGACTCAAAGAGTCTGCTCATATCAACACAGACCTTCTCGCACTGGGCAATGTCATCCGTGCCCTCTCTGACCCGGGTCGAAATCGCCGTGGCAACAGCTGCAACAGTGCACACATACCGTACCGTGATGCCAAGATCACCCGTCTCCTCCGCGACTCATTGGGAGGCACCGCTCACACGTTGATGGTGGCGTGTGTGAGCCCCTCTCACCACAGTGTAGCTGAGACTCTGAGCGTCCTGCAGTTTGCATCCAAGGCTCGTCACATCCGTAACCGTCCTGGAGCTGTATCTACTCATACAGAGGTGAAATCATGTCCTACCACCTGGGACCCTGGTGAGGCTCGACTGGGAGAACTGGAGTATGAAGTGCAGACACTGAGAGAGCTGCTGAAAGACAAGGAGAGAGAGATGGAAAGGGAGAGGACAGGTGGAGGAGCTGGAGAGGGGGACAGCTTCAGGCAGCCCAGTCAGATGAGGATGTCTGATCCAGATAAGAAGGTGAACCAAGAGGAACCGTCGCGGTATCGCCTCCTGGCACAGGAAGCTGCTGTCCTGCTGGCAGATGTCCCTAACTTCGCTTCAAGTCATTCTTTCAGGCAGCGGCTGCAGGATTGGCAGGAGAGACTGACGGCGGTCAATCACTCAAATCAAGTTGATGATGAGAAGGATCAACCCCACCATGTCACCATGTTAAAGCTCAGAGAAGAACTCAACAAATGCAAGGTAATGGTAACAAGGGAAAAAGAAACATTGCATCGCCCTTAAAGGTCACATAACATTAATAATGGCTGCATTCCATTAAGATGTACCAGTGCAGTCAGGGCCCTTGCGCTGTGCATGCTGCCACATCTGAATAGAATCAAGCCATCTTAAAGGAACAGTGTGTAACATTTTGCGGGATCTATTAGCAACTAATATAATATTAGTATAATTAGTATAATAATATAATAATAATAATTATGTTTTCATTAGTGTATAATCACCTGAAACTAAGAATCATTGTATTTTCATTAGCTTAGAATGAGCCCTTCATATCTACATAGTGAGCGGGTCCTCTTCACACAGTCCACCATGTTTCTACAGTAGCCCAGAACGGACAAACCAAACACTGGCTCTAGCGAAAGCCTTTCGCATTTTTACGTTACCTGAAGGCCACTGTAGTTCTCTGACACGCTTGAGAAACCGCGGTAATGTGAGCCGCACAGTGCTAAACCGTGGTACTGCCAGCCGCCGTCTGACTTCCGTTGCTCCTAAAGTAGTGTTATTATGGTAAGGATGGCCTCTGAGCGAGGCGAACGGCGTTACCACGGTTTTGCACTCTGCGGCTCACGTTACCACAGTCTTAGTAAGGGAAGAGTGGGCGGAGGGGAACTCAGTTGGTTGCAATCTGCAACCACACCATTAGATGACGCCAAATCTTACACACTATACCTTTAATGTTATTAGTTACACCTGTGTTTTCCCCTTTATTACAAGTTAAAATGTCCACTGTGATGTCCTTTATTGCCTAATAGGAGACAATGCTATCAAAAGCCATAGTTAAAAGGACAATAAAGCTATTTTGACTTTTAGAATATAAAAAAGAGGGCTTCTGAACTTATCTTAAGAAATCTACAAGTCAAGGTAAAAAAAATAAGCACAGAAATCTCTCCGTCTCTCTCTCTTAGGAAGCTCTCACCATAGAGGAACAGCTATTGGAGCAGAAAGATGCAGAGCTGAGACAGGTCCAAAACGAAGTAGAGAAGCTTCTTCAAGAGCGCAAAACCCACATTCAGGCCTTGGAGGAAGAAAAGGAACGTAATCGTATACAGGTGAAGAGAAGGAGAGTCCTGAGTGCAGCTCTATAATACCGTAGAAAAGGACACCGACACAGTAAGCATTGTAAGTTATCTGCAAATAAAACATCTGTGTGCACATGTGTGTGTGAATGTTTTCAGACTGAACAACTTGTGGACCAGCAGATCCTGATCAATCGTCTTCGCAGCGACCTCGTGACCTTTAGGGGTGCAACCTCAGGGGCTTCTGGGAACTCAGGCAATAGACCCCACAGTGTCCCTCTGATCGGACACAGCTATGGACACGGACCTCCCAGGAGGGTACGTTGCTGCACTGTTTGCATCTGTGTGTGTGTGTGTGTGTGTGTGTGTGTGTACTTGACCTTTGCTTGTAGTAAGTACTAAACGATGTTGCTCCATACACTCATATGTTCATGGCTGTGCATATATCTGTCCAAATGCCTGTGTGTGTTTTTAGATTCACTCCAGTCCGCCTGCCTATTCACTGGAGAGGGTGATGGCAGCCTTTAAGATGCGCAGTCATCTCCTGCTGGCTGAGATTGAGGAGAAGGATGATGTATACTGTCCATTCATAAAACGACAGGCAGCAGAGAGCAAAGACAGGGATCAAGAGCAGGAGGAGGAGGAGGAGGAGGAGGAGGATGATGATATCTCTGTGGGCAGAATGGGATTTAGGTGAGAGCCTGTATAGTACAAGCCTACTGCTTCTTTCTTTGTCAAGCCACCAGTGATTCACTACAAACAAATACAATTTCAGCCAGTAGGCGTGGTAACATTTATTCCTCACCTGCTCTCGTTTTGTAGAGCAGTGACCTCCACGCACCAACGTGGGAAGAGAAGCACAGTAGAGAGCTTTTTATTTTTGTCACTCCAGCGACACACTACAATTTTGGTGTCAAGGATGACTGCATTTTCAACCACTTGTCTGTTCAGACGAGGTCAACAAAGCACTTGTCACTTTAGTTGGTGCACCCGTGTAGACCTCTCACAAATCACACAAACCCTGCATGTTACGCTTTTCACTTTTTGTTATACATGTTTCAACTAGTAGAAACATTAAAATGACAGCAAGAAATGCTGTTTTAATTGTGGTAATTTTGATAATAATAATACAGTTTCCAGTTTCCATCTTCAGGCTCCAACTTTAGTCCTGCATATAAGTGCAATGCTTTACACATGGCATGTACAATGTAGTTAATTAATTAAAATGTATGCAGCCAACGCCAAGCTGTTGCAAAATACTGTTTCTAAATATCCATATATCTGTGTCCTTGTGCGGATCAAACTGGTCAAAAACCTGGTCTTGGTGTTCCTCCCAGCCTCCCAATTTATGCAATGCGAATTCTTGGGCATATGGGAGGTGACATCCCTAAGATCACATTGTGAAGATGTAGCAGGTAGCACTGATTTTAAAGAAGATAAAAAGAGCTGACGTGTTTGGCCATTAATGCCAGGCTCTAACATACATTGTTAATATATAATATATACAGTATATTCTCTTCTAATACTACCCTGTTTCCAGTGTGATGCAGGAATACAAAAAGTGCTTGACCTAAATATCCCACATATCAATAATTTATCATTCAGACAATCTGTGTTTTTTACAGCAGTGTGTTAATCTGAAATTATCTGCCTAATCAAATATTGTGACGTAACTCCAGGCGTTCTTTAAACCGAACATGGACCAGCCGGCTGAAGAAATCAGCTCTGATACAGAAGAACTCTGGGCTAAATCAAACGTCTGATGGAAATCCATCAGTACAGCAGCCTCAGCGAGCCACAGGTATGATTTACATGTATTTGGCTTTATTTTAAAGTCTTTTGTTTGTCCTTTTTTTATTGATAGGGGTATGCTTTTCTGTTTCAGAGCTCTTCTGTGACTTTCCAAGGAGTTATTTTATATCCAAGAAGCTGTTTCCTTTTCATATTGTCAGCTGCCATTTCTTCTCAGGGACCAAGGAAAACTACAGCATGCAAAGCCATATGCGGAAGACAAGACTAAGAGCCAGCACTACTCAGAGAAGGATCCAAGATCTGTCAGTAAACATGCGCATGAAAGAGGAGCTCATCAAAGAGCTCAACAAAACTGGTGTGTTTATGTACATACATACATTCTGTGTATTCCAGCATTCCCCTGTCTGTTAACTTCTAGATTTACTCAACCTGGTATACTGAGTCACAATAGACATTTTGGGCTGATTTGTTTGTGTTAGCCAAGGTTGGTCAAACCTTTCCTGTCCAGTCTGCTGAGTGAATTTAGAAGTTCAAGGGCAGCAACAGTAGCAGAGAGAAAGACAAAGTGCTATTGATGATGATATAGTAGTAATGTATACACATGACCAGCCTATAGTAATAATTTGACAATCACATTATTATTATTATGGGAGATTAGTCTGGTAATTGTTTTTTTGTTTAAAGCCTCCATGTATAGAATTTGATCATTTCTGACTTCCCCCCTAGTGGAATGATCACAACAGTATACTGTGACAGACAGTGATACATGCCTCAGCTGCTACATAGATTGCCAAATATTGGGGAAACATTTAGAGACGATGGGAATTTTTTATTGTCACTATTTATTTATTTTTCGGCTATTTATGCATTTTTTATTGATATTGAAAGAGATAGTTATGAACGGGGGAGACAGGGGATGACATGCAGCAAAGGGCCACAGGTTGGATTGGATCCCTGGCCGAGATGGCCTGAGAGGCAAATGGTGAACCATACGTAGTCCTAAAAGTATAAAGAAATCAAGGATTTTCAGGTTTGGAAATAACAACGCTGTTGCAGCTAGAAGCCCTCTAAACCAAGGTCTAAGTGAAGACTTGAAGTCTCTTCAAACCCTGTTGTGATTATAATTGTGTACTATTTACCATCATGGGCAAGCTAATTCTTATTTTACCTTAGATGACTGAAGCTCCAGGCAACAACTGCACAACACCAGTGAATCATAACATAACAGTTTCAAAACCTTTGACTATGTATTTATACGTATGTGTTATCTCTAATTTCAAGCAATATTTGCGTCTCTAAATGTGTGTATTTGTCTGACAGACAAGGAGACCCAAGCAGTGGGCAGACATGGCAGGTCCAGTGGTGATAGTGACAGAGAAGCCGGCGTGTTGGCAAGACTTTCCATGCAGAGCCAGCAGGTCCGAGCCGAGGTGTACCGCAGCCTGCAGCACATGAGACTGCAGAGAGCACAGCTTCAGAGCAGCCTCCGGCAGCAGAGCGAGACCAACAACAACAATGAAGAACGTGACCAAAATGGGGTTAGTTGTAATGATTGATGAACTCAATAACATCAAACACGTTGTCTAGACAGCTATACGTCCACACTGCTGATCCAAACTTTTAAAATCCTTTTTTGTTTTGGTTGATGGAGAACAAATGAGCAAATTCCCAAGAAAAAAAATGTTGAACACAGTTATGATAATTTTGATATCCCACAGTCAGTTAAGCTAGTAAACTTTGTGGAGAAGCAATAGTGAATCCACACTGTGTAACAAATAGTTAAAAAATAACTTTAACTGATGGCTCTGGGTGCTACTTTTTGTCAGTGCTTTTATGCCTACCTTTTTGGTTCAAATTGATATTTAACTTTAGTATAACTTGGGTTTGAATATGAATCTGGTTTTATCAACTGGTTTAAGACCAGTTTGACTAAATCTTGGTCCAAATTAAACCTTGATAGAAATATGCATATCATCCACACATCATCTCAGTTGAGTTGAGTTATTGGGAAATGCAATATTGCAAAGAGGTTACGCTCAGAATATTTGTGTTTCCGTTTATAGGAGCAAAGGTCGGGAGATTTGACTGTGTGCAAAAGCAATCACCAGGAAGAGTTAAAGGAAAAGGTAAACATTGTTGTAACAGTTTAAATTCTTAAAAAGGTTTGTTTCGCTTTTTCTCGTTCCATTTTGACAGCTTTTATTTTGTATGCAACCTCTCCTTCCCATCTTACTATTTCTACCTCTTTGTCTTCTTATCTTAATTTTTCTATCATCTCCTTTCTACTTCACCCCTTCCCCCTCTCTGCTCCCTTTTTCCCTCCTCATACTCCTTTGCTCCTCCTTGTCATCACCGTAGCTGCGTGACTGTGTTTGGCTGGAAGAGGAGGAGGAGCGGGTGTTTCAGAAGAGAGCAGAGCTGCAGGAGCTGGAGGAGGAGCTGAGGAGGAGAGAGGAGGTGCTCCTGCGCAGAGAGGCCTGTGTGCAACAGAAAAACAAACTGGAGATCAAGATGCTCCGCTCCAGTCAGGTCAGCCTCTATATGTGGTTGTGGTTTGTATTATGATTTAGCAAATATTGTGACAAGTCTGTTTATCAGTGGCTCTTATGGATTAGGGCAACAGGTGTTATTAAAGCTGGAATCTTGAGGTTTATTTCAATGACTTCAGGCTCTGGGTCAGGACCTGCTGCGTGTGTCGGTGCGGTTGGAGTCTCTGGAGGAGCAGCTGCAGAGCAGCAGCGGAGTGAGGCAGACTGGAGGAGTCACCATGGAAGAACTGGAGAAAGAGAGAGACGCGCTTAGAAAGAGGAGAGACACTCTGGATAGCCAGCTGAAGGACAACAGAGTGCTCACTGTGGAGGTAAAAAAAAAACGAAACATTGTGTGTGGTTATGATGTACAGCACAATGGACTGCTAATTTCATGATGCATTTTATTGTTCATCGGTGTGCAACTTTTTTATTTTGTGTGTGTCTTCATGTAGGAGGAGCATTCCCTGCTTCAGCTGGAGGAAGCTATTGAAGCTCTGGATGCAGCTCTGGAGTTTAAAAACCGCTCCATCAAGGACAAACAAGAGCAGTTGCTAATCACAGACTCCTATTTGCATCAGTCACAAAGCTCTGATCCCGCCCAACTCTGTGATGTCATCAGGAAGCTGAAGGGGCTCCAGCCACCTGAGGCTTCGGAGCTGCTCGTCAAATATTTCAACAAGGTTAGATAAAATGCATGCATACATATGGATATATATATGCATACAAGCCTGAATGCTCTCCATGCCAGTTCCTTTTCACCTCCCTTTCTCTGTTTTCCCTTATCTTTCCCATTATTTACTATGTTCAAGTAAACATTTGTTACAATTATTTATTTATTACTATTTATTCATAAAAAAGAATTCTACCAGGGTCAGATGGAAAGTGAATCCTGACTTCTTCTCTTTCTGTTCCAGCTGGAGATTTATGTTCTTCTCTTCCTCTGTTATTTACATTCGCTTGCTTCTCTCTCCAGGTGATGAGCTTCTGTGAGTCAGAAATGCAGCTGCACTATTTCTAGAATGCTAATTAAATCATACCTCCCCTAAAGCTCCCTCCGGTGCCCTGCATCTTTCCAGCTGATGCGTATTAATACCATAATGAACCATATCAACTTTTCTCCGGGAGCTTTGATTACTCCCAGCTGTTTTGCTCTGTCCATAATTATTCTCTGCAGGTGTGAGAGTAAACAAACGTACAGCCAATATCTTGGTAATTATATGTGCAATGAAATGTGTTTCTCTGGCTCCCTCCCACCTTTATCGACCCTTCCAGGTTGTTTGTCTTCGTGAGGCGGAACGCCATTTGCGTTTGCATTGTGAAGAGCTGGAGCTTCACGTTGGAGAGCAAGAGGCGGTGCTGAGGGAGATGGAGGTCGCCATGCAGCGCCTGGCCCTGGATGCAGACCGCAGGCTCACCCAGCAGCACCAAGATCATCAGAACAACATCCAGCTGCTGCTGCAGAAACTTAAAGGTGAGGAAATTAGACAAAGTCGTTTAAACGTGAAATTGTGATATTTGTACAGAAATTGAATGAGCATTGCTGTTTCATTTACTGTTGTCTCACTGTGCTTGTGTGTGTTTAGAGGGTTGTTCAGGAGAGGCACAGCAGGCTATCGAAGACAGACTGCAGCATCTGGAGAAAGAGCTGTTTTTCTACAAAAGCTCCAGCCGGCAGCTGAAAAAGAAACTCAAAGAGCTTGTCAGTGACGCCCTACACCCCGTCGATCAGCCCACACACACACAAACACACAATGTGCAGATACACGCAAGTGCAAACGAACCCCAGACGTACACTGAAGAGGTACAGACAAGGACACATATTGCAACAACATACACAAAGATACACTCTGAGCAAACAGACAAAAAGAGACATGCACACCAAACCCCCCGTCCCTCCTCATCTTCTGACCTCCAAGCACGTAAAACGACAAACATGCCTGAATACAACCAGACACGCACACAGTCCCAGGGGAGGAGTGAAAGGGGGGCTGGTCGCTTCGGGGAAAGTTTAGAGATGACACCAGTCCGTTTGTGTCGCAGAGAGCTGAGACAGATCTCCCCAGCTGACCTGCAGGTCGGTAGCTCTGCCACAAGGAGGCGACAGTCTGTTGTGGATACCAGCGCAGAGTCAATACTAGAGGACTCCATAGAAGTGTCCAGAAACTCTGACAGATGATGTTATCATTGTGCCTATGAGTCACTTGGGAGCAGCAGTGTGTACATCAGATTCCAGTTGGGTGCTAACAAACAGAGGAAAATATGTGTCATGAATAACCTATGACAACAACTCATTGGATATGAATGAAACATCCCCCTCACCTTGAGTATCTTGTGAAAATGTTCATGTATTGTTTGTTGGAAAATACGTAATTTAAGGACCCTGTGGGGCTTTGAGGTCAGTGAGAAGCACCACACAAGCCCTTTAAATTACTCAAAATACTGGTGTATATTTAATGCATGTCCATATTCACAATATACTACAGAATGAGAAGAATGTGTGTTAAGTTAAACAGGTTTTGTTCTCAGTTTTTCTTTATAAATTGTCCTTTGTTAAACATGCCCATACCGCTGTCGATGTAATGCCACAAAATAGTGAAACCACAAAAAATGAGAACTGCAGAGTTCATGTACAGAGGAGAAGAAAGTGACTGAAATGCGGTTAATATTGAAATGTCTTCAGTGTGAACCAGTTCAGTCTCTTGTCATAGTACTGACCTTCTATTTATCCGTCTTCCATGGTGGTCATAGATTTCCCAGATCCTGTCTATGCTGAATATTGAGGAGTTTTGCCATTCATTCAGAGAAGAAAGGCCAGTGTTGTCATGACAACAGAATTAACCTGATAAATGACACATACAGAGAGGAATTTCCAATAACTTGGCAGTGTTTTTACACTGGAAAATAGAGTGAAACTTCCCATTTTGTGATTATAGATTTTTTAGCTCTTGCCACATCCAAAAACAACACTGCACATTTTCCATTGGATCTTAAATTTCATGCTCTTGTCCTAGATAGAAAGACATAAAACATGGTTGAGAAATGTATGTACATTGTGTAAGAATGGGGTATTTAATGCAGAAAGCAGCACTTTTCTGATATTATTTCTGTAGTCATAATACAGTATCTCACTTCACGGTTATCACCAACTACATCCACTAAATTGGTTCTCCCTTTTTTACAAACACTATTAGTTTGAAAGATACAATAAGTTAGATAAAACATGTTCTTCAACCTTTTGTTAAATGTAATCAAATAGTGCCTTGTGAAGAGAAGTGCTTTGTCTTTCACTGTTCATTTTCAGCACTGTTTAGCACTTAAAATGGCCAGTAAACAGTAATATAAAGCTTGGTTGTGTTTTTATGCATTTGTTTTTTGATACAAACTCTTTATATCTGTGTGCACTATGTAGTTATATGTTGATTGCTGTGTAAATTATTATTTTTATATGGGTATTAAACTTACTAATATGCGTTTGTTTTTGCCTTTATTGTGAGCCTTTAATGATACTTGTTGTGAAGTTTACAATGTATTTGGGTGGTTACTTTTTTCGAGAAACCCTTTGATAACACAATGTGTACAGAAAAGCTTTGGATAAAACAATATTTTCTACTACAGAAAATGTAAAACAAAATTGTATGTCCAACTCTTCCATGACTTCATGACTACATGAATGATAAGGTTTTCATCATCAGCCAAATACATGTTTTTTTTTTCATTTAACCTTTATTTTTCCAGGATAGTCCCATTGAGATTTAAAATCTCTTTAACGAGGGAGTTTGAAATGTCCTATGATGGCTAATACAAACAACATAGGCTATATAAACATATGGAACAATAAAAATATAATACAAAACTGTTTCACTTAAGTTTAGCTAAAATGACAACTATGATTTAAATACTACTTAAGTTTTATTTTCATAGCTCTGGTCATCATTTCAATCAATTATGATAAGGCAAGGCAAGGCAAGGCAAGGCAGCTTTATTTGTATAGCACATTTCAGCAACAGGGCAATTCAAAGTGCTTTACATAAACATTCAAGAACATTGCGACAAAGTGCAAAAGAACATTAAGACATAATTGAAACAGTTATAAAAACATTAAATGTTAGAAAATAAAAACAAGCTACAAATAAAAGCTATAGGATAGAAGCTAAAATAGAATATAACACACAAGAGTAAAAGTTATAGTGCAGTATAAGATCATTATCTGGTTTAATAAAAGACAGCAGCAAACAAGAAAGTTTGAAGCTTTGATTTAAAAGAAATCAGAGTTGGAGTTGGTCCTGCAGGTTTCTGGGAGCTTGTTCCAGATATTTGGTGCATAAAAACTGAACGCTGCTTCTGCATGTTTAGTTCTGACTCTGGGGACACTAAGCAGACCTGATCCAGATGACCTGAGAGGTCTGGATGGTTCATAACATGGCTCATTCCATCCCCTCACCCCCCTAACCCCTGGAAACTGATTTGGCCCCATCCCACTATATTATAGTATATGCTGTGGGCTAAATTAGGAGAACAATAACACGCATTGCTTAAATCGGTCATAGTTTTATTTTCAAACTGTTTGCAATTTACACAAAACAGAAACAAAGAGCGACACGTTTCCTTGTCTTTGTTAATAGGAGGCACTTTAAAGCGAAAGGGCGAATCGCCTTTATCCTGTTTGTCTCCGCCGGGCTGCCGTACTCAGGCAGATCGCTGGTAGCATCAGACAGTAACAGTCACCCACAGCAGCACGTTCACGGACAGGTGAAAGTACTCTTTAGACACTTTACCTCTGAGTATTATCTCTTCAAAACAAGTCAGCAAGTGTATTAACAACACAAGATCAACGTGAGTTCATTAATGTGTCTTTGACTGTCATTTTTCGCTACTTTTGCACTTGTTTAGGAGCTAAAGGCTAAAGCGTTGTACAGTTAGCTGCTGATGCTAATGTAATGCTAGCAGACTGCTAGCAGTTCAACTAGCATCACATTCACCATCACGACTGTCCGCTGGGATTTAACCACAATAACCCTACAATCTGCTGGTTTATATACTATAGGTGTATAGTAAGGGGTTTTATTTGTAAAATAGGTTGCTACTAGAAGCTAACTCGTTGTTTTTATGACTTCAAGTTATCTAAACTGTATTGTTCTTGGTCTCCTCCATCAGTTTTGCTTCTCGAGATGGCATCCTCTGCAATGATCACCGTGCCAACCACCGCCTCACGCTTCGCCCTGCTGCAGATAGACTCCGACTCGGACTCCGACGGCTCTGATGCGGGCAAGACCAGCACTAAGACCGGCCGAGACGGGAAGACCCGGCAGGGGAAGACTGGAGGAGGAGCCGGGGGGAAAGGAGCTCAGTGCAACGACAAGAAGAAAGACAAGAAGAAGAAGAAGAGGGAGCAGCAGCAGACTGAGGCGAATGAGGTGAGACAGGAGCATCATCATCATCACCAATCTGCTTCATATATCTGTGTTGTTAGGGTGCATACATACCACCAATCTGCTTCATATATCTGTGTTGTTAGGGTGCATACATACCACCAATCTGCTTCATATACAGTAGATCTGTGTTGTTAGGGTGCATACATACCACCAATCTGCTTCATATACAGTAGATCTGTGTTGTTAGGGTGCATACATACCACCAATCTGCTTCATATACAGTATATCTTTGTTGTTAGGGTGCATACATACATGGCTTCTGTGTTGTGTGACAGACATGACTCGTGATTGTGCTCTTCTTGTTGTTTCACTTCACCTGAACTGAAACTGTAGAGTTTTGCTGACACATCACCAAATGCTTGCTTAGCTAAAGCAACACAAGAAATTCCCATAATATTTATTTATTTATTTTATTTGCACATATATAAAACTGCACAAAATCCAGTCAATGAAAAAAACAAACAAGAAATGTGTCAGGAGAGGTCAAGAAGCCACAGACCTCCCCCCAACCCCAGGAGAAAAAAAAAACAATAACAAAAAAGGAAGAAAGATCTAAACTAACATAATCAACAAAAGTTAAACAACAAGAAGAAGTACACAAAATGTGCAGAAAAACCTAACCAAACAGTGGAAAACAACCCAATAAAAACAATGAAATACATACAAAAAACAGTACAGAAGAAAAGAAAATATATCTAAACATATCAAAAGATAATTAGACATCATGAATTAAATGTGATGATAATTTCCTTTCAAAATGTTCTAAGGATAATATCTGTGTTGTTAGGGTGCATACATAACATGGCTTCCGTTTTGTGACAGACATGACTCGTGATTGTGCTCCTCTTGTAGTTTCACTTCACCTGAACTGAAACTGTAGAGGTGGTAGTGCCAGGTACACCTCAGCAGACTGTTTTTGGTTTGGTATTGTTTTGTTGACACATCACCAAATGCTTGCTTAGCTAAAAGCAACACAAGAAATTCCCCATAATATTAAATCTGTGCTATTAAAACAGAGAAAAGAAAGCAACTATTTGCATTTGTAAAAAATGTGAAGATATGTATAGCTGCATCTTTTGTCAGTCAGATGATCAAATAAGGCCCTCAGCGAGGCAAGGCAATTTTATTCATATGTCACAAACTCTGTGTGCTTTACATTAAAATGTGGAGCTGATAGTCAATAAGTTGATTAATCAGAAAAGAAACCTGCAACTATTGCGATAATTGTCATTTTTTTGTTTCAGCTTCTCTAATTTGAGCATTTGCTGCCTTTCTTTTTTTTTTATAGAATTGTAAATCAAATATCTTTGATAGGGCTGCAACTAACGGAAGATTATTTTCTCGATCAAACTATTAGTTGCTTGGTCTATAAAATGTCAGAAAATGGTGAAAAATGTCGATCAGTGTTTCCCAAAGCCCAAGATGACGTCCTCAAATGTCTTGTTTTGTCCACAACTCAAAGATATTCAGTTTACTGTCATAGAAGAGTTTTGTTTTATATAATTATAAACTAAATATCTTTGTGTTTTGGACTGATGGTCTGGAAAAAACAAGGTATTTGAAGAGGTCACCTTGGAATCTGGGAAAGGAATTTGTTTCACAATTTTTTGACACTTTATAGACCAAATAATTCACACACACATACAGCAAATAATCATAAGCCTGCAGTTTTCAGTGTGTTTTTGAAAGTGGACACAGTTGTGACAGATCTCAGGTCATCATCCATAGAACAGGACCAAAGTGACAAAAAGTGCCCTCACCACATGTAGATCTTATTCTGGGTACAGTTAGCAAAGCGCCACCTGATGACCCGAGAGGTCCGACTGGATCCTCGTCGGTGAGCAGAAGGCCTTAATCAGGTGCTGCTTCTGTTCAGGCACACACATTGTGATGGTTTCTACAGCTAACAATAAAGCAATTGTACCAGCAATAGTGGTCATAATTAATCTCATATCTCTCTTATATCAGTTACGTAATCTGGCCTTCAAGAAGATTCCTCAGAAGTCGTGTGCCCCGCCTCCCTGCATGACACTGTCAGGAATAGCCGGTGAACTTCTCAGTCCTGCAGCAGGGGACCACAATATGCCGGCAGAGGGCTGGCAGCAGTGGAAGCAGAGGGATGAGCAGGTAAGAGAGAACAACAATGCGTGAGCCATACCATAAATAATGTTCTTTTAATAATTGACGTGCCCTTCAGGAAGCCACATTACTTCCAGCTGTTTTAGTAGAGCTGTTCAGAGGTCAGCAGTTTGATGGTTTGAGGGCTGTGTGCAGCAGTATAAGCCAGAAGCAGGGTATTCTTAGAAGTGATTAACGGATTTTAGATACAATTACTAAACGTGTCGCGTCTTTTCTTCTCCTGTTACTGTTGGAGGAAGAAAGGATGCACCACATCTTGTTTTGTCCCAGGCATTAGGAAAGAGCAGATGCATGAAATATTGTATATTGTCTCTTCCTGATCTAACTGCATTTCAAATCGTTCAGGTCTGACCTTCCAGACAGTACCAACTATTGTCCTCCTCCCTCTGTAGATAACCAGTGAGCTTTACGAGGCTGACTTGGAAAAGGCCTTGATTCTCAGTAAACTGGAGTTCGAACAAAATAAACCGGTAAATTGCCCACACACACAAATACAGTATACCTGTTTTGGGAAGGTAAATTTGAGACGGGGTACAGTCAGATTTGGACTCTTGGCTTAGACTTGTCTGTGTCCAGTCTTAGGGGAGGCCCTGGGGAGGTTTTGACAACCTTGTCTGTGTTTATGTGCATTAGGGCTCAGTAATAATATTGTATTGCATATCACGTTATCATTTTACAAATTGCTGTTGTCTAAATTAAATATTTCAAGCAAATTGTAATTAAAAGTACCCAAAATGTGTTATTTAAAGGACCAGTGTGCTGCCCTCTGACACACCGGTCAGAGACTTTTAAAGGAACAAGAAAAGACACCGCATTGTTCTATATTGTGTCCTCATCATGCTGCGACTTTGAGAAGTTAGGCAGGTGCCCCTGGTCATTCAAAATAGTCATTGGATGTATGATGCCAAAAAAATCTTTCCAGCATCTTTGCATCTTTCTTTGAATAGTCTGTTCTGTTACTGGTGAATTAAATAATAGAGAAAATAGCGACACTAAAAACAGACCAATGTCTGTCTTTGCACAGCGCAGTTTTTAATTAGGGTTTTGTTTGACTATGATGTTAAAATGCTGTCTTTAATTTGATTTTGAATTGTAAGTCATACTCTATTCACCCAACATGGATGTGAACACTCTTCCCTTGAAGCTGAAAGTCGGCACTTTAACCTCATAGTCGCTGTTTGATTTGAAATCCAGTGTGCTGGTGTACAGCCAAAACAAAGAAAAACACATCACTGTCCTAATCATTACAAACCACCTTGAAGTAATTTCTAGCATGAAATGGAGGTTGAATTCAGTTCTATTTTAAAGTCGTATTCAATGTAATTTGTTTTGAATAGTAATTATTAGTTAAGAACCTTAATTCTGAGTTAAAGTCAAATGATCTCTTTCACTCAGAACAACAACACAAGCGCATCCTCGCCAAAGTCACGAGTAGGAAAAGAGGGCGGAGGGAAGAAGGACAAAAAGAAGAATCAGCAGGCAAAAGACAAAAAGACAGTTTCACTGCAGGACTTCCAGGCTGAAGGAACTGCAGGTGAGAGAAACTTGTCGATCAGTTTCAAAAGCTATCAAACTATGATCTTTGTGTGCTGCAGTCTGTAGCTCCACAGGCTCCCAGAATAATATTTATGCCGATTTACTTTATCTCTTTGCAGAACATGTGAGTAAGAAACAAGAGAAAGAGGTGAGCATCTTTTTCCTTTCTTAACCCCAATCGTAAATCTGTACTGTTGTCAAATTAATATAACACATTAGGTGGATCATTTACTGTATATAAATATTAAGGGTGTAAGGAAAATATCGATACACATGAGTAGCACGATATTATGTTGTGCGATATTGTATCGATTCTCCAAGACACTGTATAGATTTTTAAATAACCTTTTGAAAATACGAAGGCCCAGACATGCCCACTCTGTGATAATCACATGCAGTCTGGGGCAAACACCATGCAGTTTTTTGCATGCAGTATAAATGCGTGTAAAAACTTGCAATATATATTACTTACAGTATCGCAATATATCGCAATATATTGAATCGTTACCATTGTATCATGATACGTATCGTATCGCAAGATTCTTGCCAATACACAACCCTAATTAATATAGAATAAATATCTAAATTACCTGTCAATAATATGCACAGGGTTTTATTTTGGTTTAAATATCATGTATGATATGGCATATCCCTATTGAAACACTGACCTCACTCCCGTCCAGGACGCCAGAGTGGCTAACCTACCGGTGGGAACCGGGCAGGAGGAGCGGTTTTTTAACAAGCTTGAGGATGACGTCACTCGGATTATCCAGCAGGAGAAAAGACGTGAGCAGTACACCAACAGCCACGGACAGGAAGTCATCACCTCCACAGAACACGAACCGGTGAGTACGGGTGTGAATCTTTCGGTATCTCACGATTCAATTCGATTTCGATTCTTGGGGGTCACAAATCGATTCTAAATTGATTCCCGATTCAAAATCGATTCTATATTCAGTACATAGGGGTGCTAATTTCAGGATCTCCTCCAGTCCGCTGTGCACTTATAATGGCGGTGTGGCAAATTATGACATGAAAGCAGAGTAAAGATTATGGAGTTTTTAATCTTTTACACACAGTGACATCACGCTCTACCCGGGCTGCCGTCTGCTATAATACATATTTGTACCTCCGCCTCTAGGGTTTGCACCTCCAGCGGGAAAGTTTAAATTTGTCCTGACTTTCTCTTTTCTACCGTTCCTTCCTGTTAGGATCCCAGAGCAGAGCAGCTGAAGTACGACCTGGAGAAGAAAGACCAGGAAATCGATAAGCTAAAGAAGAACATCTCACAGTGGGAGGTCAGCAGTCAGCAATTTGCTTGAGTGGATTTTATCAGTCAAAAAGTGTTTAAAAACAACAACAAGGTTTTTCTTCTTGCTTCTCAACTCTACAGGGGAAATTCAGAGAGGTGAAAGCAAGAAATTCCCAGCTGCTTAAGATGCTCCAACAGGGAGAGAGTGAGTTGAACCAAAACTACATTAAATGGCCCTCCTTGCTTTTCCTTCTATCCTTTTCTGTTCTTTCCTAACAAAGCTTCAGTACGATCTGTCTGATGTTTCATGATGTTTCTCTCCTTCAGTGAAAGATAAAGCAGAACTCCTTCTACAGGTAGAAGAGCTACTACACATAAAAGAAGAACAGTCATTACAGGTGTGTTATGGTCATATAAGGATTATGAGAAAGGAATACGGGTGTGTGTGACATATTTGTACATTTATGTGCATTTGAATAATTTTTTTATTTAGGTAACATCACTACACGCTGCCCTTGAACAAGAAAGGTCTAAAGTCAAAGGTCTGCAATCAGAACAACCGAAACATCAGGTGAGAGTTCAAATAATCCCTCATTTACTTCTGATTAGTCTGTAGTAATGTCACCGTAACCAATGAGGCTTAAAAGACGAGATGTGTCATAGGGGGGAAGGTGTCATAGTAGCCTACTTTATGGCTGAGAATTACAATTTTGCAATTATTGAAAAGATCTTTAATAAAAGACCATAAACAAATGATTTCTATTTGAAAATTTTCTATTGTTTATTGGCCACCGTCCATTTGAGCGTACCCAAAAAGTTCTGTCAGGCCGAGCGCAACCAAAGAGCACCTGAACGGACACCATCCCTTTATTTCTAGCACCTGTCGTGGCAACTTAAAATCTGTTGCTTTATAAAGTAGTACAAAGGAAACCATAAAACACCTCTCCATGCTAGGTGTCAACATCCTCCACAGCAGGGGACCTAACAAAATCTATCACATAGGTGAAATCTATCACATAGGCCCTGTTCAGACCTGGCATTAGCATGCGTCCTGAGTGATCGGATCACAAGTGAACAGCTTTAAGTACGTCTCTTCACACCTGATATTAGAATGCGTCTCCAGTGGCCACTTGTGATCGGATCTCACTTCCCCAACCTTTATACAAATAAACATGTAGTAAACATATGGCTAATACAGCAGACGTCCGTTGAGTAGGTGGTCCTTAATGTGGGCCAGGACACATTCGCGTACACACTGGCCCTATTCAGACCTGGTATTAACATGCGTCCTCAGTGATCGAATCACAAGTGGACAGCTCTAAGTACAGGTGTGAAAGCACTTAAGACAGGTTGATGACGCATTGAGATCAGCTCTTTCAGACCACATTCAGAGGTGATCTGGGCCACATATGGTCACATTCTTTTAGCGGTGTGTACGCGAATGTGTCCTGGGCCACATTAAGGACCGCCTAATCACCTGACGTCTCGCTTGGATCCGCTGGGTCTCTGCGCTCCTCAGGTGAATAGACAGGCAGACGCTAAGTACAGTGCGTTCACACCTGTACTTAGAGCTGTCCACTTGTGAACCGATCACTCAGAATGCATGTTAATACCAGGTCTGAACAGGGCCAGTTGTCCAGTCTCCAGTTGTCCACCATGTCCCAGCCTTCCTTCAATAGCCTTAACAAGGAAGAACTGGTCTCAGATTGAGTTTTAGAGAGATGAGATGCTGTCGTACATCGTACTCTGTTAGAATCCATGAACCTCTGTGTGGGTGGGATTGCATGTGTCTTAGCTGATATTCATGTGTGTGTATACATGCGTGTGCATGCTCCTTCTTTCCCTTTCTGTAGACGAGACAGTCAGTCAGAGAGAAGTTGCAGTGTAAGTAAGCCCCAGCACAGTAATAAGAGTGTAATTTAGTTTATTACTACAGTATATCCAGCTGAGGTCAGAGTAGAAGTAAGCTTAGTTTCAGTTCAGAGAATTCAACATTTTTTACTTTTTAACAATGCCACAGGGAATTTCATTGTCTGTTTTCAAGTTGTTGTTTTTTTACTTTGTATTCTTATTGACCTACAACTTGAATTAGGTCAATACAATCTGTTGTCATACAAATAATACATAACGTATGTAATGTGTAATTTCTGGGCTATTCTGGTTGGCAGGGAAACAAGAAAGGGAAGAAAGGCCCGGAGATGGATCTATGAACGTCCCAAACGTTTTTTAGCTCGGACTCCATGCCAGCATATAATGCATGCCCCCCTAATTACACACACACACACACACACACACACACACACACAAACACACATACACTCCACAGGCAGCAGGACATATTACACACCTGAACAAGAATTACAGAGGCTTTTAAAACTGACAAAGTTTAAACTTTGTGTTTAAATGGTGGCTTAGCACATGGTGCTGCCCTCTGCAGGCACACAAGCATCTATAGCAGGCTACTGTTGGACGCTGTGTGCCTGTTCATGTTTTGTGGGGGTTTTAATGCCAAAATGACGTGAAATGTATGCTTTTTTTCTTTCTCACTGTTAAGTAAATAAAATACTTTTTCAGTGAAAAGAAATTGTCTTTTTTGTATCTTGTCATAGATGTCAATGTCAGAGATCTCAAAGATGTTTTTTTAAATTTGGAAGGAAATTTTAAAAAGTGAAATAAATCAGAGGGCATAGAATTATTATTTAGGACTGCAACTAACAATTATTTTCATTGTCGACTCATCCGTCAACTATTTTCTTGATTAATCAATTAGTTGTTTGGTCTATTAAATGTCAGAAAATGGTAAAAAAAAAAAAATGTCGATCAGTGTTTTCCAAAGCCCAAGATGACATCTTCAAATGTCTTGTTAGTTTTTAATCCAATGAGATATTATTAAAACTGGGAGATGTTTGGACCTCATTGTGCTGCAAAAAGCATGCAACTAACTATTTTCATTGTCAATTTATCTGTTGATTAATCAGTTAGTTGTTTGGTCTATAAAATGTCAGAAACTGTCGACCAGTGTTTCCCAAAGCCCAAGATGACGTCCTCAAATGTCTTGCTTTGTCCACAACTCAAAGTTCATCAGTTTACTGTCACAGAGGAGTAAATGAACCAGCAAATATTCACATTTAAGAAGCTGGAATCAGAGAATTTTTACTTATTTTTTCTTAAAAAAAATATTCAAACCGATTAATCGATTATCAAAATATTATGTATATTAATATAACTAATTGATTAATTGTTGTAGCTCTATTGTTATTACTGGTTTTGTGGTGTAGAGCTGCTATATCTTTAAGTTGACTCATGACTTAAGTTACATAACTATTATATGCATGCAATAATTTAACAAGACTGCTCGCAGTGTAAGGAGCTGTGGCCTAAATTATAACGGGTACCAAAGATAATAAAAAGGTTTAGGATTAGTATTCACACCATCCTGCGCAGTCGGATCAGAGCTGGCTCTCATCCACACAACTTTCTGCCGAGTCATCATCGGGACGGCGCTCCTCCTCCTCCTCCTCCTCAGGACCGCTCATCTTCATCCTCAGCGCGGACAGGACAGGACTGGAGACCGGAGATGTCAGGCGCGGTGAGAGATGAACAGAGAGCACCGGGTGATCGGCAGAGGTCTGAAACGATCCACGTCACCGTCAAAAGTCCCACGGAGAGCAAAGACTTCACCGTCAGAGGAGGCTGCACCGTCACACAGGTCAGGAGGCCAAACACACGCACTGATGCGCATGGCTGCTATGTGCGTAAAAGCTGTATGTCTAACAATTGTTTCCATGCTGTATTCTTTTAGCTGACTTGCTGTGATGTTTTTGGTGTTGTATGTATTTGTGTTCAGCTGAAATGTGGTCTAGCAGAGCGTCTGGGAGTCCCTGCAGAGCAGCTGTTCCTGGTCCACTCTGGCCGAGTCCTCAGAGAGACAGAAGTCCTGAGTCACCTTAAAGCACCACGGGATGAGTCAGTCAGCCTCCGTGTGATCCAAAGGTACACAGCCTCATCCACAGCAGCAGGCAGGCCGACACTGTATAGAGATTATAAGTTACAGTACATTATGTACCCAGAAGTGCACCACCCATTAATGCACAGTATCAGTGTCAGACTCAACATAAACTCGAAAAAAAAGTTTGGAAATTTGTGTTTGGTGGATTATTTCTCTGTTGTTACAATGCTAATTGGCATTGTATTTTACATCGTTGGAAAGCCTCTTTATTTACCTTTACAATGATGTCCAACTTGTAAGGATCATGCATTTGTGGGATGAGCAGCATAGCTAATTATGTGGGTAGCGCCCAAGAAAAAATTGCCTAAATGCTCTGCCAATGGTAAACAGTGTATTCTCCTGTTGGTACTGACTCTTGTTTTGAGTTGTTTGTTGGATTAGGTGATTGAACTCTCTATCAGTAACAAGGAACAAACAAGACATGTTGGCATGTTTACACTTTATTCATTGAATACACCGTCAGGAGTATGTGAAATACAATGCCAATTGGCATTGTAACAACAGAGAAATAATCCACGAAACACAAATTTCCAAACTTTTTTTTCAGAGTTTATTTGACATCAATAAACTTCAGATTGGTGCTTTTGTATTTCAATTTCTTGACAATTCACTAGCCGCTTCCTTTCACAGTTTCTTTGTAACTATAGGTGTCAGATCCACTGTTATCACACCAGATCTGTTGATCTCCTATATAGTCCGCTCTACAGAACCAGCCATGGCCAGTTTTCAGTCAGGTATCAGGGGTCCAGTTGTATGGAACAGCTTTCCTGCTTCTCTTCGCAGTCACTCCTGATTTCTGTTTTTTAAAAGAGAGCTTAAACAACTTCTCTCGACAGAGTATAATATTATGTAAATGAGGTGGATACAGTGCAAACATTTGTTATTGTCATCCTGTTTTTCATTAATTATTTTCTTTTTTTCCCTTCCTGTCTTTTTATCTCTAGCATTTCTTGTTTGGAAATCGTTTTCTTTTCTTTCTTTTAGATATTTTAAAACATTTTTATGTCTGTTTGTAAATTGTAACACAGCTGTCTTTAATTTCAGTGTTAGTTTGGTTCCTTTTACAAGCCCTTGGGGGTTTTTTTCAACCCACCTGTGCCTTTTATTTGTATATCTCTTCTCTTTTGTTTTATTTTATTATATGCAGAAGACTCTCAAATAATGTATCGAAAATTTACTTGAGTCCAACACCTCCACATACACATGCATGCACAGTTTTTATCACAGTACTGGAACTCTAGATTCAGATTCAGTTCTTCCTTCTCAGGCCTCAGCATCCGTCTGCTGCGCCCACCTGTGATCCAGCTTCAGAAACGGTCCAGTCGGAGCTCACAGCCGTTCTCGATCCTGACCCTGATAGCTTCACGCCGTCTCCCACCTCTCCCTTTTGTCTGGGTAAGAACAGCAGAACACAGGAGCTCCTCTCACTACCATGTTTTTTTTCCCTGTCTTCTCTATCTGGGCTGCCGTGGGGTGATCAGATCCCACTCAGCTCTCCAGTTCATTTACATCCGCCTGTTCTTTTGATCTGATCTTGTTTCCACAGTAGAAGGTCTGGACAGTCTTGGCCTGGCAAACAGCGGGGCTTGCTTCTTCCCTGCACTCCAGCGCCAGATGGAGAGCCAGCTGCTGGCTGACCCGGAGATGATGCGCCGTGTCCTGGGAAGCCCCTTCGTGCAGAGCACCCTCTCCGCCTCCGGCCCTCAACTAACCAGACAGCTCATTCTGTCCAATCCCCAAATTCAGCAGCTCCTGCAGACGAACCCAGAGGTGGGAGATATGCTTAACAACGCAGATGTCATCACGCAGGTGGGAATGAAAAGGAGTGTGAGAGTGTGCGTTTGAGGTACAGTTTTGTTGCGAGTTATGAATGACAAGGTTTAGTGTGTACATTACATATATCGCTCTAATAACTGTGAAGTTCTAGATTTTATATAATAAAAGGCTACATGGCAGAAAGAAATTATTAAAAAATATGTAATTTCCTTATGTCTTTTATGAATTAATTCAAGGTTGAGTGTGTAGGATTTGCCGGCATCTAGCGGTGTGGTTGCAGATTGCAACCAACTAAGTACCTCTCCGCTCACTCTTCCCTTTCCAAGACTGCGGTAACGTGAGCAGCCAAGTGCAGAACCGAGGTAACGCCGTTCGCCTCTCTCAGAGGCCATTCTTAACATAATAACACAACTTTTTTTTTCTATATATTATTTTTTGGGCTTTTAATGCCTTTATTGATAGTGAGAGAGAGAGTTGGTTATGAAAGGGGGAGAGAGAGGGGGTGACATGCAGTAAAGGGCCAAAGGTCGGACTCGAACCCTGGACCGCTGCGGTAAGGTCTCAACCTTGGTACATGGGGCACCCGCTCAACCAGGTGAGCTGCAGCGGCACCCCAATAACACTACTTTAGGAGCAACAGAAGTCAAACGGCGACTGGGGGTTCTGCAGTTTTGCACTCTGCGGCTCACGTTACTGCAGTTTCACAAGCGTGTCGGAGAACTACAGTGGCCTTCAGGTAGTGTAAAAACGTGAAAGGCTCTCTCTAGAGCCAGTGTTTCGTTTGTCCGTTCTGGGCTACTGTAGCAACATGGCGGAGCAACATGGTTGACTCCATGAAGAGGACCCGCTCCCTATGTAGATATGAAGGGCTCATTCTAAGCTAACAAAAACACGATTCTTAGTTTCAGGTGATTATACACTAATGAAAATATAGTTATGAATATTATATTCCATTTCTGCCAATAGATCCCCCGAAGTGTTACACACTGTTCCTTTAATAGGAAATAAAAGATATTTTTTAGTCATTTCACTGTGACTTGAACATAGTTGCTTCCTTCTTGACTAATTTCTCCCAACCAACCACATGTTCAATATCTTCTTGCTCTTGCTTCCCTTTCCAGGTGATGGAGCTCGCCAGGAACCCTGACATGATAGAGGAAGTGATGCATAATGAAGACAGAGCATTAAACAATTTGCAGCCAGCGCAGGAAACCTCTGAAAGCATCGATGGTGATTCTCCAGTAGTGACTACATCATCTGGGACTCAACAGCCAACTGAAAGAGAAAGCAACGAGACTCCACCCGTCTCCAGCCACTCCACAGATCCTCTCAGAGAGCTGACCGCCTCGCCCGGAGCTGATCCAAACCCTCAGAGCACTGTTACTGCAGGCACGCAAATACAAATCCACACAGTTTAACTACACTAAGAGAAAAAGTAGAAATTCATGCAACCATACGTAAGTGCCATGGAATAGTGGGGTAATCAAACCAATCTGGCAAACGTCTGCTTTCTCAGCTTTCTGTCTTTTGATGTATTTCAAGTTGTTTTAAAGGTGTTTGTTACTCACTGCCATTTCCTCCCAAGCAAAGTATACATATACATTTCTCCCTGGTTTTCTTCATCTTGTATCTGTGGCCTCTTTCCGCAGGCTTGCAGTCACTGCTGGAGGAGATCACGTCCAGTCCAGGCCTGATGGAGAGCCTGCTGTCTGGGCCTTATGTCAACAGTCTCCTCAACTGCCTCGGCCAGAACCCTGACCTGGCTGCACAGGTGACACACACACAATTCATGGGTGCATGCAAATACATAAACATGCATGACAGGGAACGCTTGACAGGCAATCAGGTCGCTTATTTTCACTTGACAACTGCTTAGAATTTTGTTTTTTAGGTTATGTTATTTATGAGCATCTGAATGAATCATAAATCATATTATAAGCTGCAATTCAGAGGTGTGGATCCAGGCTACAATCCTCCCCTCCCCACTTCTTGTTAACATATCCCCATAATCTCTCCTACACACTCAGACAGGACTTATAGCTCTCATTTTCATTCTGTTTCAGATGCTGCTGAGCCACCCTTTGTTCTCAGGAAATCCTCAGCTGCAGCAGGAGATGAGACAGCAGATCCCTCTCTTCCTGCAACAGGTTAGTTTACTCTCCTCACTAATAAAGTCTCTCACTTCTTGCAACTAGATAAACAGTATTATGATTTGCTCAACATTGAGGAAAATGTCTTGTGTATGATCAACACTCATATTTTTAAACATTTTTTCCTACATAGATATCCTTAAAACAGATGTTTATTTTGTTATTGTCTTATATACTTTTTAACCACACTAGCACTGGCTAACACATAATGCAGAGTTTCTGCTTATCGGACAGGAGTAGAGAACTGGAGGCTCACAAGGACTGCCTGCTTATTTTTGGGGGCAGCTGTGGCTCAGTGGGTTTATCGGATTGTCCTTTAACCACAAGGTTGGCGGTTCGATCCCCGGTTCTTACTGTCTGCATCTTGAAGTGTCCTTCAGCAAACCACTGCCCCAAGTTGCTCCATGGGCGCTTTACAGCAGCCCACTGTTCTGAAACAGTTTAGAATGGGTTAAATGTTATTTGACGAAAGTAATAAAGTTAAGTTTAGCAGTTTTTGCATCTAAAGGTGGTGATGATTGTCCATCACTGGAATTCTCATTAAAAAAATGTATGCATGAATAATTAACTTCATCATCAGATACAGCTATCAGCGGTGTAGTCTTCCATTGTAAGCTCCACACAGTCTCCGCTCAAACTCCAGTGCGTATTGTTCATGATTAATAACTTCATTATTAATGGTCAGTGATAAATGTGTAGATACAGAGTCCAGAGCTGCTGTCAGCCATGTTGAACCCCAGAGCTTTGGAGGCTCTGCTACACATCCAGCAGGGCCTACAGACTCTGGCTGAGGAGGCTCCCGCACTGATACCTACGTGAGTATAAATACGCAAAATAAACCACACAGTATTCCTCAGTAAAAGCAGTACTTTTATGCAAAGTGCATTAAAGAAATTGTAAAACGTTTCATGAGTTTAACACCATGTGTCTGTCTTGCAGAGCTAGTGTTCATACTGCCCCTGAGCTGGCATCTGACTCTGTCCTCAACAACCAATCAGGAAGTGGTCCTCGCGTTGCCATGGTGACAGAGCAACAGCAGCAGCAGTTTGTACAACAGATGCTACAGGCGCTGGCTAACACCAATCATGGGGTATCTCACTATTTCCTTCTAACCTTCGTCGTCTGCTTCTGTAATTGATCTGAACTTCTCCTGGATTTGAAATATCACCAGTAAATAAGATTTTCAGGCCAAAAGCCAACTGGAAACTTCTTTTTACATTGCTGGCCTCTTCTTATTAATATCACAAAAGGGAAGTGTATGATACAACATGTCCCTGATATTGAACCTATAATGGTTCAGTGCTCACTGTACATACAGTAGCACACATTTTAAAAAAAGTACCACACTAAGAGAGTAACTGTACCCAGTTTAATAATCCTGCTTGCACTGACAGTAGGTGGTGACTGTGCTTTTTCCAGTATAGTACCACCCCACACCACATCTGGCCACATCCAGTTGTGATGTTTGGTATTGTCAGAGGTTCAAGATTCAATCTAACTAAATTGACGTTGATCTCCAGAAAGTCATTGAATCTGTTTGTTGTATTTATTTAAAAACCATGAACGGTTTCAGCAGAGACACGCATGATATTTTCTCAAATTGTATTTTCACTCCCAGAAGCACAAGACCTCTTTACTATTTTTTTTATCATGTTATTGTAATGAGTAAGACTGTAAATAACTCTCCTGTCATGTCCTGCCAGATCCATGTGGAGGAGGCCGAGTTCCAGGACGAGCTTGAGCATCTGAGCTCAATGGGCTTCAGAGACAGAGAGGCGAACCTTCAGGTCCTCATCAGCACTGGAGGAGATCTCACCACTGCTATACAACATCTGCTCAGTCACTGACACACACACACACACACACACACACACACACACACACACACACACACACACACACACACAGATGTTGATCTGTGCACCTATACATATAGGCTAATGCACATACGTATGTCCATATGACATATAAGCACCTACACTCAAACATAATAATGTCATTATCAACGATTACAAAGTGCTTTACAAAACACAAACACAAGAGACATGCAAGCCATATTTATATTGCTGTACTTTCAAAGACATACTTATATTAATTCCTTAACTACCCTCACTAACCCCTGTCTGCAGTAGTAAATTATATTATTCAGTCCTAGCATAACAGTCACCCTTTCCTTCGTACACTTTACACTTGTATTTCTTTTTCCGAAAAGAGGGTGCCGTATGTTGTACGGATTGTATAGCCCATTGAGGCAAATTTGTGATTTATGATATTGGGCTATATAAATACAAGTAAAAAATGACTTGCATTTTATGAAGTGAGAAATGAGAAAACGTACACATATACAGCCGGAGGATTTTGATGTTCTTTTTGTCCTTCCTTCCTGAGTGCTTTAGGTTAATATCAGGGTAGAAACAATCACTGTGGTGCTGGTCAGTACAGGTACTGATATCCACCTCCAATACTGTAGACTTGTCGCTGTTGCATACATATTCAGAGGCAAGTCATGTATTATTGATCTCTGTGCAACGCAAAACTCAGGCTTCTTTTCATCTTGCCACCTGGACAATAATGAGAGCTTCTAACACAGTCAAATGTTCCTCGAGGCACACAGAGGATTCACACTCTCTGTCAGCAGATTTAACCAGGAGCACAATCTGTTGCTGTCCCCTCCCTCCCTCGCTGCTCTTGTGTCTTCTTGTCCATCACATGCTGTAGAGATCAGACACACCAGGTAATTATACGGAGCTCCAAAAAGATGCATTTCCACGTTTATCACACAGGCACAGAAAGTCTGATTTTCGGTTAATCTTCTCAACACACTCACACAGGAGAAACATTTAGATTGAATCCAAAACTGAGAAAAACACATTTTAACCCTTTTGGAACTTACAACACAACCTGTGCTGCTGATGATTATGAACAGTTACTTTGCATAGATGAGGCTCTTTGTGTCCAACTATCTTTCACTGCACTGACTATTAACATCTGTGATTTGTTGTTCTGTATTTAAGCTTGTATTCAACAGAGCCCCAGTAAACACACCATGCTGCAGTGTTTCTGTGCCATAAGGAGCGCTGCATGTTGTATCCCAACTGACTGGGCAACATACGTTCACTCATCCAGCTGACTTGTGGATCTGATGTAAGTCAATAAACGTAATTCAGTTGTACCTTAATTATGCACGTATGCACTTTGTCATTTCACATGCATTTATGATGATGTCCTGCTTTAAAAAGCGTGTTGTTTCCTCCATGTCTGTGTTCATTGTGATGTTCATAGTTCTGTAATAGGGTTAACAGTAGTTCATTCAAGTCTTTTAGAGCTGCTACAATTTTTGTTATCAACTAATTTGTCGATTTTCTTTAATGACTAATGTATTGATAGTTAAGTCTATAAAATGTTAGAAAATAGAGAAAAATATCGATCACAACTTGCCAAGGTGACGTCTTCAAGGTGTTTTTTTGTTCAACAAAGAGTCCAAAATTCAACTTGCAATTGTATTAAACAGAGAAAAGCAGCAGAATCCTCACATTTTAGAAGCTGAAAACACATTATGGTGTACCCTGAGTAGATGTAGCGATCAATAAAGACACAAGTCAAACACAAACTGGTTTACCATCTTTGATTGATAAAAACATAGTAATTTTTTATATCCACCACCCCTTTCACTGAATATGAGAGAAAATCCCATCAAAATGTTGTTATTAGAGATCAAATCAGACATATTTTACCATGCTATTATCTGTTACTATTGTTGTACTATTCAACTATGAACACTAGAGGGCAGTTACACTCAACCTCCTCAGTAACATCAGCGGTTTTGGTTTGTACAGCTGGGATTATGCACAAAATTATTATTTTGGATTCTTTGTTATTCTCATATTATTTACCTTTAGTGTAAATCAGGACCCTGAAATGTTCAGCTCAAACATGCAAACATGACAAACCAACTGCCAAAATTGTTCCGTAATTTATTTATATAAACTAATAACAAACAAGCACAAAGTTATATTTACAGGTGGTTTTCAGCCACATATTTAAGTGCATAATAAGGTGTGACTGTGTGTCTGAGAGGGTTGCGCTCTGTTTTCCATTGTGTCCTCACTCTCAGAGACCGAGTGGATTAACTGACACACACGACACGTACTCCGACATCAGATATATGTGTGCATGTGATCCACTTGACAACCTGTGTGTGTTTGTCTGTTGCTGCCAGACTGAGGGGGTTTTAATCTCTAGTGATGTGTGTGTGCGTGTGTGTGTGTGCCCGTTCGTCTGGATGTGTGAGATATGAGAGTAGCCAAAGGGGTTTTCTGGATTAGAAGCTCCTAAAATATTCGGGTTGAGGTTTGCAGATGAGTCACGCCACAAAAACAGCACTACGGTGCTGAGTGGCGGTGTGAGTGTTTGAGCGTGTGGGGGCATTGCGGTCATAGTCACCTGTGTGTGTGTTTGTGTGTGTGTGTGTGTGTCTTCCGAAGATGCTTATAGATCACAAAGTCTTGACCTGATCTGACCTCCAGTCTGGCATCAACCTATTGTCAGAGGAGCTAAACCTCCCTCGCAGCAGTGTATAGTGGTAAGATGTTAAATCTAAATCCCTTTAATCGTTCTACTTTATTCAGTGTGAAGATTGTACTTTAAGATTGGTTGGTGCATTTGGCAGGTGATGTCAAAACATGAAAGGTGGGTTGGCAGATCAAATGATATAAAAATGTGATTTGCCGTTGCTTGCAACTGAACTAATCCATTTGCTGATGCTAAGTTGTGAGAAACTCCAGCAAAGCAGCTTTGATTTTTAAAAATCTATTGAAAAAACAGATTAGAGAAACCTGTAATGCTGAGGGGAAAACAGAAAGATCATCTGCAGTCATGTGAAACAATAAAATAGTGTTAAATTAACTAGAATTCTTTAAGAAAGAGTTAAATCATTATAGATATTACATGTGTTTGTTTCAGCAGGCCTTGGGTTCTGCTGCCCACTAGTTAAATATGTCCTCTGAACCAAACTAAACCTGAGTTATACAAACTTATAAGTTCACTTTTCATGTATTGAGAAAAAAACATTATTTTCTGAAAAATAAATAGAGCTGAAACAATTAGCTAATTAATCTGATTAGTCTACAGACAGAACATTAGTAGGCATCAATTTTAGTAATCAATTAATCGTTATATATCAAGCAAAATTAGCGAACAACATTCCCTGTTTCCTGCTTCTGAATTGTGACGATTTGCTGCTTTTCTTTTTCTTATGTGATTGTTAACTATCTTTGGGTTTAGGTCTGTTGTCAAAGTAAAATTAAATATTAAACATAAGATTCAAAAACTTGAGGTATAATACATTCAACCAAAACCATCATCAGTTCATTTTTATTTCATAGTCCCGTACTGACTCAACCCAATAGTGACTACAAAACCAAAAATAAGTCAACTTTCCCCTGTAAATGTTGCATGTCTGTTATAGCCATGTCAGAAAATACATAAATACTGATCAAATCAGTCAAGTCCTTTATACATTTTTTGCATGATCAGGTTCATTTTCTGTTTAAAACGTTGTGAAAACGTTTGCCTGTTCGTTTGTAAGAAAAATGTCCAAGGTATTTGTCCATCATAACTTCTGTCCACCGGTGCAGTCAAATAAATCAGTGGTTCCAAACCTTTTTCCTAAAGTGACATATTTTATGGATATTTCACATTATATTCAATGCATAACAAAAACAGTACAGAACCAATGATAAGTGGTACAATTAGCCCAAATAGTGAATGCAATAACTGCAGGAAGTTTGTGTAAAACGAGCGATTTGGATGAATTTTGAGCAGATTATTTCTTTTATCGCATTAGAGATGAGTTTTCTGTTAGCTCTTTTGCTTTTTTTAACTGCATACTTTTCTAATGCAGGACGAAGCTGTTTAGCAGAGAGGGAATAGAACTTGTGTTCAAGTCTTCACCCTGCCCTTATCCTGTTTATATCTTAAACAATAATTCAATCCTCATTTAGTTTTCTTCACAGAAATTAATTAAATGCTGAGATATAGGCCAACCGTATGTTGTTAAAAAAAAAGCTGTCTTTCACCCCTTAAAATCAAGATGGCCTTGACCCCCTGTGAAGCTTTGACGGCCCCCCAGTTTGAGAATCAGTGAAATAGCTAATTTTCCACAATAAAATTACAGACACATTGAATCTTTATAATACTACCACAATCCTCTTCATAAGTTCAAAAAGAGCACACTACACAATATATTTAACTGTAGCCTTTTTCTTTGTGGCATACTACTGGAGGTTCTTACTCATTCACAAATGAAAGCATGGTCCCAATTCAAACCTTTGCAGTATCAAATACTCTGCAGCAGGAATATGAATGGCACTTAGACTGTGTTTTGAAAAGTTTTCAGCACCACAGGCTCTTACAGATTCTGTAAACTCCCACTACTGCACAAGCTTCTCTGTGGTTTGCACCACAACTGAAACGGTGCTTTACTTCTCACCTTCACTAAGATATGAACTAGATATGGACTGTGGTTTACGGCATTGGTGACGACTTGAGGCTAAAGATGTGCTTCTGCACCTCCGTGGCCATGTCAGTGATGCTCCCCCTGATGTCCAGAGGCAACACGTTCTCCTCATCCGACGGAGGCTCTAAAACATCAAACTGGGAACGCAGCATGTCTGCTTTCATGTAATGTCCCCTCCGGGCCACCATCCTCTGCTGAATGAGATCGTAGTCACCATGTAGGAAGAGAAAAAAGACATCAGGAGAGGCTGGGGGCAGGATGTCTTGGTCTGGACTGGAGGAGGAATCAAGGGCTTTGGAGCCGTAGAGCAGGATCTGTCTGTACAGGCGCTTCAGGGCGGAGCACGCCACGAGAGCATCAGAGCATGAACACCTTTCTCTGGGATGGGAAGACATAAATGCACATAGTTAGCGAGGGCACTGTACACTGAAATGTTGTGTGGACAATGTGAAAAATGCACTTTAAGTGAAATCTGGTCATAAACAGCTACAGAGGAGAAGAAGAAGAAAAAGGTGAAGAGAGAAAATAAGGGATACAAGGATGAGCTGATAAAGGCTGACTGTGTGTGGAAGAGTTGGAAAATAAGTCTTTGATGTCGCCGCAGACGTTTTAAGAAAGAGATGGCATACTTTCAGTTCTCCCCACCTCTCGCTCAGTTAATCTGTTTTTACTCTCCCAAACTCCCTCTCCTCCTCGCTCTCTGGTTTTCATCTCAATTTTCAAAACCATGTTTGATAGTTTTGATCTTTTTTTTTCGACAATTTCACGGCTGCATATATCCTTACCTCGCTGCTCTGCTCTTCAGCTCCCTCTCGCTCTCTAAACCCATCATCTTCTCCATTTCTGTCATTACAAAAGTATGTTGTGTCTCCAGTGCAAAATGTTCCACACGAGTGTGCATGTGCATAAAAGTCTGTGTGTATGAAAGGTTTGTTTGTTCTTACCTCTCAATGACTTCATGTAGTTTGAGAAGCCAAGGCAATCTGTCCTGAAGACAACAACAAAACAACTGTTTATAGCATGTTGTATATATATTTCATCATTGTCTACAGCAGCAGTTGTCCTTGTTATGAAATGTTTTTAATGTTTGTGATCAATATTTTTTGCAGTTGCTTATTTAAATATCCGGGGCACTATCATCGTTCATTTGGAGTCGTGTTTCTGGCCACCGGTTGAATGTAAGTCCAATATTCACTCTTCTTTTAGCTCTGTTTTTGGTCTCCACCAACTCCTGAGGGAAATATCTGAATCTTTAGCTGTTAAATAATCCACTTTGTTCACAAACTGTATCTGTCTGCCATGGTCTTGAGCAGGTAGTGTCCAGTGCATGGATGTATTAAGAGATCTGGATACAGCGTTGTAGGCGGGTTCCCGTTCATTCCTATAAAAGATGCTCAGTGGCGCATGAAGCAAAAAAGATCTTCCAGTGATCTTCAGCATCCATTGGGCCCATAAAGCAGGTGCAGTAGCGTTTCCTTTAACTCCACCTCCCAGCCCTCGGTCCAGCCTCGGTCTGAGGCTCATTCACATGAACGGAGGAAGGGAAATAACTCTGGATTCGGCTATTAGTGCATTTTACAAATTTAAGGACCTTTTTTATTCAAGTGTTCATACCTGGAAGTTGATTTACCTCAAAAAAATTTACCTCATCTGCTGATTTACAGATGTCTCTTTCCCAATGTAAGTGTATGGGAAAAAGTATTTTTGGGCCCAATGGCATCATGCGACGGACATGGAAGTTGTAATTCCACCGTTTGGCCAATATGAAAATTTCCTTCAAAGCTCAGAGCTCTTCCTGGGGGCTTGGTCCAGTGGGTTTTACAGGTTGTTTTTTCGCTAAAAACAGCAGCCTACTGCGGCCGAAAACAATGCTGAGAGCAGTGAGAGCTATAAAGCTGAGGGGAGCTGGAGAATCAGCCAATTATTCTCTGTAGGTTTATCACTGCGACCCATTTCATATTGTCATTTGACACATTATTATTATAAAAATATTGATTATAGCCACTTTAAAGACGGAAAATAAATCGTATTATTTACTTGGTTCCAGGAGTTTACTGCTTTGAGCTTTTTGGCTGCCCAGTGAAGCAAGAGCCATCAGCATGAACACTGATTCAGGCTTTGCCCTTTAAACCAACTGGGTAGATGAATCCAATCACATGCACTACTTTCAGCATATCATCGGAGAGGCAAGCTGTGCATTGCAAAGGACAAATAGGGTGAGCTGAGCTTGCAATGGTGGAGCCAGACCGTGCCATCAAACTGAAGGTTGTTTCATAAATTAGCCAAAAATATTTTTAAACTATGTAAAGACATTACTTCTCTGAAAATACAACATTCATAAATAACTACACTCCTACTTGCAGTGAGCATAATGCAGCAGAAGCTGTTTATAGTGGGTCTTATTATTCCAAGTCAGAACTCACTGCCAATATTTTCTGTTTAATGGACTGAAGTCAAAGAGTCTTTAAATCAGGGGATCAAACAGAGATCAGGCAGACAGACGTGGCAGCACAAACACATCTTTGATTACACGGCAATCAGAAATAGAATCAGTCCTAATTTGGTTACAACTGATCTGGATTCACAGTTTTTCTCACACTGCAGTGCCTTTTAATATGAAGAGCTGAACTCGAATGAGAGGAATCACATTCTCTCATGTCCTGTTCGGTGATGCCAACCTCAACCTGCCAACTCTAATACTGGCATGAAAGACATGTTTTTGCCTCAGCAAATGACAGTAATCCCAAATTTACATTCATTTTCAAACTGCCAACTGTTGAGTATTTTTAAAACATGCCAAAGCATTGGACAGAGCAGGTCCCGGGGTAATTCTACCCGCCGCTCAAAGCAGATTTCTGAGTGGGAGGTTATCATGAGCCACCAAACACCGCTACCGGCAAACCGCTGCCAAATGTTGGCAGGGATGTTACTCTGCCTGTAAGCTTGTAAATTCAACTTTGGCAGGTATCCAGTCAATTGTTTGGAGGTCTACCTTTAATTTGAAAGTCAAAAAGGTAAATATAGGACAAACAGAAAATATATCCCTCAACTAAATTTCAGGACTGTGGGCTGCGGTGAAAAGCTCAGTTTCCCTCCCTGCTGCTCTAGTGAAGCTTCCACTTGTTGAGTTCTCTGTGGCTGCAAGTTTGAGAATGATTTACTCATGACAGAAGAGAAATGTCTCTCTCTGTAAATGACTGACATTCAATGTGAGCTGACAAGACACCTCCACACACACACATATACCTGGTCTGTGAGTGGCTCACCACGAGCCATCTTGTCAATGTTCCCCTGTGGGTGGAAGTCATCCCCTTCGTGCAGGGGCCAGCCCAGCTGATGACACACACACATACAGTATATGCACTTTTAAGTCCTACTGTGTACAGAAATGTGATGGAAGTGTATTTATGTGTGTAGGGAGGGGGATGGATCCATTTACCTTTTCTGATAGGAAGGCCCCTAAGGCGCTCCTGTATAAGAAAAGGAGGAAGACATAACAGACAGAATGATACAGTGCAATAACACTGATCTGATCTACTGCTTTAAGCCAATAATTTACTGCCATAAACATGCTGTAGTTTAGAGCTTAACTCATTAGTGGAAGAATTGATTAGTCGATTGGCGAAAATCAATCAGCAAACACAGTATATTGATAATGAAAACTGCAGTATCTGGACTACCTTAAACTTAAAACACGCACTATCTGGACTATCTGCATCTATCTGCAACCACCTCTCCTAACCACTGGTGCACTTTAAACTTTAAACTTACTTTACACTACATCCCATATACCATTTTATAGACTGCACATATTACATCTATTTATTGTACACTACATTTTTTTATTGACGGACTGTACGAGCTATGTCCATTCACTATGTTCATTCACTATGTATATTCTGTATTTCTATTTATTGTTTTATAATCTTTTTGTACACCTGTACCTCTGTATCTGCGCTTTGACACCTGAATTTCCCCCCGGGGATTAATAAAGGTTAATCTTATCTTCTCTTATCTTAATCAAGGAATAATTAATCAGTTTTGAGAATTTGCTGCTTTTCTTTATAGTAATTTGAATATATTTGTTTTTTGGACTTTTGGCAGATAAAACAAGCACTTTGCAGCCATTAGCTTGGCATTAGGAAACGTATAATCATTTGTCACTATTTTGTGATATTCAAAATAATTAATTGATCAATCCAGAAAGAAATCAGTTGATCATCAGAAATTGAAGCTGGTATTTTGGTATTAAATTACATCCCTTACAGAACTGTGCTGCAGTTGGCTTAGAACTACTTCCCTCAGTAGCAGATACCAGTGTACTGTAGCTAATTATGTAATGGGGAATTAATAGTTTATAAAGCACCACCTATAGTTATCAATAACCAATATCTAATGTATTTTCTCTAAAGCATTTACACATCTCTCCCCTGCTATGTGACTCAAATGAATATGTTGGCAAAACTCCACTGGGTGTGCTTCTTATGTGAGATGCCACTTTAAGTAAGGCTGATCTAAATAAACAAACAAGAGTGTATACATACTTTCCACAGCCCGAGACTCCCATTATGATGTAGATCATCCTTAATAACAGCTTATATACTGCAGTTTTAGCAAAACTCTCATCTTACAGGCAACAATATTAACCACACGAAACACTCAATAAGTCCCTCTGGCGTGCCTGCCTTCTCGTTAAGAAGAGATAAATATCCTACTTCTTGACCACCATATGGCTGGCTACTGGTTGTTGCTTTAATACATCCATGCTACTGGTTACTTCCAGGTTGCTGAATTACGTGATGACGCAGCACGCACGCCGGCTACGTTCACTCTTAAAGGGACAGCGTCACGTTGTAGCTAAACTGTTGACTTCATTATTGCTGAAAATAAAATATCACCTCACAGTGAAAATGAGTTTTGACCGCAGCTGTGTTTTCTTTCTTTTTTTTATCACAGGTTCAATTGTTTTATTAAATAATGTATAGCAATTATATAGGTAATACTGACAATAACCTGATATTTTCAGGTGGAATTTCATTCATTCATTCTCACTGTGCAATATCATTTTCCACTTGTGCAATTTTGTTATTAGTCTGTTTATTGTCAATACTGTATATACTGCTCCTATTTTTATTCTTCCTTCTATTTAAATGGTTCATATTTTGTTACACTTTGTTTAGCTCTTTTTTACTGTGTTAGCTGATGCATCTTGTTTTTTGCACTATCCCCTTTGCTGCTGTACACTGCAAATTTCCCCAATGCGGGACTAATAAAGGAATATCTTATCTTATCTTATTTATACAAATTCCCAAGTTGATCCACAAATTAAAGGCAGTGCATTACAAATGGACTGCTGCTATGCAGCTATAATGTGTAGATTTTAGCATAATTATTTCAGCAATAGCCTGTAAAACAATCCTAACCTCATAGTTTGTTTTAGTGCACCCTTGAAAACATGGAAAAAGTGAGAGATTTACATTCACCAGCTGGCAATCTGACACCACACACACGTGGGTCATAATTGTAATGTGTGCTGAAATTTGAGAGAGAGGGAGGGAGGAGAGAGAGAGGAGAGAGAGAAAGCCATCCTCCCTCCTGTAGATCCACCAGTGGGCAGCCAGGAGACGGATGCAAGCTCTCCTCCCTCCTGCTCTGTTGCATCCATCCATCCTCTCCTCCATCCATCCTCTTCTCCATCCATCCACCCATCCATTCCCAAGGGCGTCACAGGGTTGCATACATGCATGTGTATGCGTGAGTCCTCCGTGCGTTTACAGCCTCTATGTGCGTATATCTGGTCTGCCTGCCTGTGGATCCGCTGACATGAGGAGCTGAAACAGAACCGACAGGAGGATGAAAATGCTCCGGTTTCGCAGCCCAAGCATCCGCTCCTTGGACCAGGAGGTCCTCTGCACGATCCGGTTACTGGACGACTCCGAGATCTCCTGCAGCATCCAGGTATAACCAAAGCCACCTCATGTATTGTCCTCTGTGATTATTGCAAAATGTCACGTGGACGCAGTAGATGATGGGGGGTGAATTAAACAACCCCATGTTGTTTATTATTATTACTCTGATTATATCGTCATATTTGTACAGCAAAACACCATTTGAACGTATAGCCTATTGTTCTTCTACTGTAGTTTTTCCATGCTGCTGTGATTTACTGGAGAGGGTGCATGCTTTTTTTTGCTCCATGCATACTGCCTGTATGAGGTATGCAGTAAAGAGAAGCCAATAGAGATCCGTGCATGTGTATTTGGTCCAAGCAAGATGTGACCCATATGGAGAGAAGTTAGGATGAAGTTTGGTTCATAGCAGAGGAAATGATGGAGCTGATGGGTGTGGTGCTGATGATAGTGATGATGATGTAGGCAGAAAGGACTGCTGTTTGGGTTATTGATTGAATTGAGTTATGTGAAGCTGTGTGTGTGTGTAGAGAGAGAGAGCGAGATAGGGGAGTTGTGCTTACTTGTGCTCTTTCTGTTGTCTGCCTATAGAGGTGATGATACTAGAGCTGCAACGATTAATCGATTAGTTGTCAACTATTAAATTAATCTCCAACTATTTCGATAATTGTTTACTCGGTTTGAGGATTTTTTTTTTTTTAAGAAAAAATCAAAATTTTTCAACATTTTCTGACATTTTATAGACCAAACAAGTGATCAATTAATTGAGAAAATAATCGACAGATTAAACGACAATGAAAATAATCGTTAGATGCAGCCCTGCATGATACATGTTGTATCCAGCGAGCTGGCTTCAAGTGGCCCTGCCACCTGTATACTGTAGCACTCAGCTGATGAGCAGCTGCATTGTTAAACTAAAACCAAGGATATTCTTTTAAATTCTTGAGACAGGTAGACTATTTGTTAATAAAGGACAAGGATTTACTCCTAACTACTCAGAAAAACAAATCACTTTCAGACATTTGAGCCTTCAGTTGGAATTATCAGGTTCAAAACTGAGACAATATGAGAAACAGAGGAGATCTACAACTATTGTACGATATTTACTTTCTTTCAAAATGACAGAGGTAGTCACAGTCCTATACCTTTATTGATTACAGAGTAACTACACCCACCAAAAACACCCGATTCTGTTCATTACTTGCCTTTTCATGTCAAAATCTGGCTCAATGTGCCACCCAGTAAGTGAAACAAGCAGGTATTTCTGAGGTGTTTGCATCTACACAAACTGCTCTACTAGATGTTATTAGGAAATTCAAAAAGTTATATACTCAGCAGATTGATGAAGGTGTCCCCAATGACTGTATAAGATCATGACCTGCCATCTGCTAAAGTTTCAGTCAGTGGGATCTGACTTAGAGCAAAAGAGTTGCTGTTTTCTCTTCATCATTTATCAGTTTTGAGTGGCTTTGGTGTTGTTATACCTTCCCAGAACTGCAGTCCTGAAACGTGTTTTTTTGATCATTTAGCCAGGCTTAGCTGGTAGCATTAACTGTCAATCAATGTTTCTGATGAAGCCTTGGATTTGTAATGCAGGATTAAGGGACTGACGCACAAACCACCACCTTAAAACTGAAGTCCATCCAACTAAAACTGACGTAAAGGGAATAAAACCTGACAGTAAAGTTTAAAAATTCCCATTTAAGATACAATATTGAACATTTTGCCTGAACAAAGGAAAATATATAAAGTTCCCCCCCTGTTTCAACAAACAAATTAGATCCTGTGTGGCTCCTGGGCCCCTCCAGGCCCGAGCTGCAGCTGCTGCCAGAGAGATAAAAGTAAAATCCTGCGAACCTGCCAAATTATGATGCATCTTTATAGAGCATAAAAATATATGCAAAGCTAAACAGCATATAAACACTATTCTATTCTGTTAAACTCTATTATATTACATCTTCGGCATTGCACCAAATCCTTCAAAGCAGCAGCAGCTTGTTGACAACCCAGTGAGTTGAACAGAGTTGAGAAGGCAGTGAGTGAACGCAGCACCTCGTCTCATCCTGAGCCACGTTCAGAAGAAGTTGTCAGCTGCCTCGACCCCGTTGTCCGACCCTGAATCACCAAAACCGCTCTGCGTGTCAAACTAACTGTCTCGCTGGTCTCCTACATGTACCCAATCAATGATTTACAAAACACCATAAAGTGCACTGAGAGAGAAGGAGGCAGAGAGGTTGTGTCTGTTTCTTTGTGTTGTCGTGCTCACATGCATGTATACCTGCGTGCTTGTATGTCTTTGAGAGCACAAAAGTGTGTAAAACTCTGCGTACACGTCTGAGAGCATTAGAGCGTGGCTTTTCACCGCGAGATGGGAGAGTCCAAGATTGTGGAAGTGTGTGTTTGTGCTTTCCGCTGTGTGTGTGTGTGTGTATGCGCGATAAGGAAATGGACATTTATATTTCTAGCTGACTGCCTTTTCCAGGGCTTTCTTTAATGGCTTTGTGTTCCGGTGCTGAGCTGCTCCTTCCTACATATTTCATGACATCCTGTGCTCCTCATGCTACACTTCTGCTGCTCAACTACAGCACTTCTCCTCTTTCCACTCTGCGGAGACTTCCATCTCTTACTTTATCTGCTTATTCTTTCTCTCTGCATTATCCCTGTCTGTCTTTCTTATTTTGTCTTCTTCTCTGCATTGTGCTGAATATGTAGGTCAGGATGAGATGCCAAAGACAACACTAGACTGACATGAATGATATCATAAAAATAATGTGATAAAATTGTTCTTAAATTGTGCTTGTGAACAAAATGTGTCACAACTGAATAGTTTGCTTAAAGTGGGTCTTCGATGCCCTTATTTTCTTTATCTTTCTTCTAAGGCGTCAGTTCTTGACTTTGCATAAAACGTGGCGCATTAGCCGGGTCCCCTCGGGGCACATATTTTGGCACCGCATGGTTTGAATGAAGGCTTTAAAATATCTTAAAAAGCAACAAACAACAAGTGTGAATATTTTTAAGGCATGAGACTATGAAATGTTGTCTCAAAAATGGATGAAGATTTATGGCCGGAATGAGTAGAATACGTAACACATGTCTCATTACTGCAAGTACAAACATAAAGCACCTCTCAAGAAGAAGGCAATTCAAACTGCTTTGCATAAGACATAAAATAAATTAAGACAAGATATAAAAGAAATACAAGATGATATAAAAAAAGACATATAAATGGGATATTAAGAGTAAAATGAAATAGAAGATGAAATAAGCTACATTTGAATAAAACAGAATAAACAGGACAATGCAATGCCGTGCGGGGTATGGATGAATAGTCCCAAATTTGAATTTGATAAATGGTAGTGCAAACAGAAGTTTTGGAAGAAGTGTTGGAGCAGACCCTGAGTTTTCTGGGAGTTTGTTCCAGGAGATTATATTTTTTCTGGTCACATATACACATGAGAATCTTAGATTTGTAGAAAGTCAACACTGGTGAAGTGAGGTCTAGGGCTTCCCCCTCTTAGTTGATGATTGACTATTCGGCCATTTTGGTCTTAGTTGACTAAGATTTCTTTAGTCGATTAGTCGTTTTTTATGCTCTTTTCATGCTGAATGACTTATTTCAAAGAAACTTATGAGCACATCTCTGATAAACAGGAAATTTAAAGTGGCGCTTTTGTGTGATTCTTTGTGGAAAAACTCAGTTTCACAGATCTGTTGATTAAATCAACTAATCGATTAGTCAACTAAAAATGTCTTTGGTCGAGGACAGCCCTAGTGATGTCGTAGTTGTCTTAAATGTTACTGGATATGGTAAGATTTACATTTTTTTTAACTTTCAGAATGCAAACACAGTGAGGTGCAGACCAGTGTGAGCTTCAATGCAAGTCTGTTCAAATTAAAACACGCCGAGCAAATCTTTTCCAGCACACCATGTTTTACCCTCCAGACGTTATCTTGACATAATCAGGTTGATCTGAGGCTGATTCCTGAAATTAGGGCTGTCAAAGTTAATGCGATAATAATGCGTTAACGCAAATTTGTTTTAACGACACTAAGGCATTAACGCAACTTGTTATTTTTAGGTTGTAGCGGGCTCAGTTTTAAAGCTAGAGTGAAGATAGTGGTATCATATGAAACTAGAAAATGTAAAGGAATCCATTGGTATGGGAAGGAGGTTAAATAACGCTCCAAACTTATACGCTCAATTTTGGCGAGGAAAAACTGGCATGGCCATTTCCAATGGGTTCCCTTGACCTCTGACCTCAAGATATGTGAATGAAAATGGGTTCTATGGGTACCCACGAGTCTCCCCTTTACAGACATGCCCACTTTATGATAATCACATGCAGTTTTGGGCAAGTCATAGTCAAGTCAGCACACTGACACACTGACAGCTGTTGTTGCCTGTTGGGCTTGAGTTTGGCTTGAGCACATTTTTATGCTAAATGCAGTACCTGTGAGGGTTTCTGGACAACATTTGTCATTGTTTTGTGTTGTTAATTGATTACCAATAATAAATATACAGTATACATACATTTGCATAAAGCAATCATATTTGTCCACTTCCATGTTGATAATAATATTACTTGACAAATCTCCCTTTCAGGTACATTTTGAACAGATAAAAAATATGCGATTAAATATTTTAATCGATTAACAGCCTTACCTTATATATAATTCATTAATCAGTCATGTTACTGATAAATTGCCATAGATACCAACTATACAAAACAGCATTATCAACATCCTATACCTACAAAATATCATTACTCTTAGTTGAAACAAAAATTGCAAAAGAAATATAAATGACCAAAAATACAGAACATATTATATTACAGTCATCTATTCAGAATATCCTAGCATATATAATATTTCACATCAATCTAACATAAAATGTTGAATATACAGTTTCAAACAGATACTGTACTCTATCGTATCAACCTCTTTTTTCAAACTTTCAAAAGATTTCAAGAAGCAATAAAACAAAGTTTAAAAAGTCTGAAATAGTATGATTATGATTAATGCATAGTAATACACATACATATGCATATATATTTATGTATCAGGGAGAACTGGATGTGTTTTCGCTATCCATATACACACAGTTAGATGCATAAGGTTGTTTTGGAAAATATTTCAAAGTTCTGGGTCTCCAGACATGCCGACAGCCTATCAGAGAGCAGAGCATAATTATTTTAAGTTGTTTACTGCGTCTCCAAGAATAGCTTGACAGCAGAATATAAGGCAGGTAGAAAGTGTGTGTGTGTGTTTGTGTGTGTGTGTTTTATATGTGTGTCTATCTACAGCCTGGGGGTTGAACGTGTCCAGCCTGCTGCTCTCATGTTCGGTGTAATGTTAAGTCAGACCTGCTGCAGGAGAGACATGTCAAGATCAATACACAGTGCCCTCCTCTGCTTTCAGCTCCTCTCCCCTTCATCATCCTCTCCTTTTCTTCTCATCCTCTCCCATCTGTCCTTCTCGTCTTTCCACTCCTCCCCTATACCGCTCCGTCTTTCTCCCCACTTATTCTCTGCTCCACTTTCAGCTTCATATTTACTCCTCTGACCACCTTTTTCTCACTTTCTATTTTTACATCTCTCATCTATACTTCCTCCCTCCCTCCCTCATTCTCTCTATCTCTCTCTTTCCTCCCTCCCCCTTCTCTGTGACACATCATGTATAATTAAGGGAGATCACTGTTCTTCATGAGGCCAACATCAGTCAACTGTCAGCGATGCGCTACACCACTAGTGTGTGTATGGGTGCACTTATATATGTGTGTGTGTGTGTGTGTGTGTGTGTGTGTGTGTTTGACCATGGCTCACTTGCATGAAAGATTTAAAAGTAGCAAATGAGCCAAAGTTCTGCAATTACGGACATTAACTCACCACACTGAGTAAGAAATGACTGCGTGGCTGTGATGATAACTTTTGATAGCTTGAAATAATCCTGCTGATTGTGTTTCTATTCTTGTGGAAGTCACCTTCTCAATACATTACAGTCTATTTAAAGAAGCATAAGGATGCTAGTATTGTTTTTCGCTGTATTAGCCTTTTACTCGGTCAAGGAGAGGTGTGTGTGTGTGTG